>ML816494.1:62931-87360 GCA_009831015.1 Picea engelmannii
AGGAGTTACAACTCCCCAATTTAAGGGGGATTCCTTCCAATTTTGTAGGGATTTTAGCCCATAATTAGCATAAGTGTTTATTAAAGTCCATAATTAGAATAAACATTTATTAAAGTCTAAATAACTTTTTTGGAGATTTTGTATTTCAAATTTTTTAGGAAATTCCTCATTGATAATGAATTTTAATGTTTAATAACATTTACACTATTTCCCCTCGGATGGGGTGCCAGCAAGGAAAACATGTCCAGTGGAGAGGGTGACACCTTCCAGCGCTGCACCAGCCACGTGACCAGTGCATGCATCGCCCCTCCTCTTATACCCGCGATGAGTGAAGGTTGCATTCATTTCTGCAAGCCCACAACTAAATTCTCATGCGATTTCTCCTCAACATCCCCCTCCAGATGATGGAGGAGCATCTATGGTCATCACCTCTACACATGTGTGAACATCCCCTCCATTTTTCATTTTATGATGCTGCTCCTCGACTGGACCAACATGTTCCCTCATTTCCCCTCGAGAAAACTTCAAGTTTGCAATTCCTTCTAGCCTTCACCTTCCTTGTTTGGTTGATCTCTATGCCCACTATTTTTCTTTGCCTTGGCCATGCCTTGAATTCATGGAAATCCAAAGTAAGGCCTAGTCTGGTATCAAAATAGAGAAATAATTTCCATCTGACACTCGCCACTCCTTTCTCCTTCACCCAACTCCTCACCTTCCTCCTCTGCCCAGTCCTCTCTAGGACAGAGCGACCTTCCACCGTTGTCCTCACCCTGGGCTTGTAGGGTGCATTGGTTTCATCTCCAGGGAAATTCATTCGACTTTTCTCCTGGCCCAATTTAGTATTTGGCCTCTTCCTCTAAGCCAGCCATGACCACCCCTGTGAACTCACCTGAGCACTTTGTCCCATTTCCACCACCCTTTGTCCACTTGCCACCACCCTCTGTCCTGGATCCTTTGGAAGAAACCCCAGCCCACTAGGAAGAGCCTCTGAGCCAGCCTCATTCAGGGTGGTTTTTCTTTCTTAAACTATTCAGGGTCATGGCTCTTGGAATGTTTCCTCCTCTTTCTTCTCCTTTGAGAATTTAAACTAGTCTCACTGCTAGAAAATTCCTTAGAGTTGTTGGTTCCCTCACTAGAGGATTCTTAAATTGAATCCTTGACATTAGCATGTCTCTCATCTCCATGTTCGGCCTTTTTTTAGGTGCTTCTTCTTGTGTGGCTACTTTCAAGACCATATTTTTGTATCTCGGGTGGGCTATGGGTTTTATTAGTATGATGTTTATCCATGTTACTAGTTGATGACCCATGTCGTAGTTGCCTTTGTATATATGAGAGGATTTGTAGTATAACTACATTCATTTCAGTTTGTTTTTCCTATTCTTTTATCATCCTTTCATTGTCTGCCTTACAACTTTGTAATTCTTCCATGAGGCTTCTTACAGTTTCAGCCAAATCTAGAGGGGTCTCCACCACCCTCCCCTCATCAGATTCGTATTCTCTATTATGGGAGATTTCTCCCAATTCATGGTGTGTCACCATTCTTCACGTTGTAGTTTTCCTTGTTGTCCACTAACTGTTTAAGTGATGATAACACCATTTTATGTTAGTTAATTGTCTACTAATTTAAGAATAGATCATGCAATTTGTAAGGTGAAATCAACTTCATTATTTGGAAACATTAGCAACACAAAGTTAAGATTTCTAAAACATGTAACAACAACATAAATTTACATTCCTTTCTTCAGTAATAGATTTTAAATAAGCTCCGGTGGATGGGTTAAGATATGATGTTACCCCTTAAACGTTCTCTAATAAAATTTTATTCAACTCGTTCATGAGCCCAAGAAGGTCAAGTGTTGTTTCATTTTTTGAAACCACTTTGTCACACACCCAACCCATCTAAGTGTCATTTTAATGGATGGGGCGTAAAAAATTTTCTTTTCTCAATAACCTTGAATCCCTATAACTAGGATTCCATCGTCTTCGGTTCGACGAGGGTTTTCCAATGACTATAAATTTGTCCAGATCCGAGTTTTGGATCAAATATCATGGTATTTCAAATTTCTTTAGGCCTTCATCGACTAGAATCACTCACCACCATGCGACACCCATGTGGCTCGCTGTCACCCGACACACCACATCATAGCATACAAATATTTTCCCAACCAAAGGTTGACACTTGTCTAGCTCTTATAGGTGTATTAAATTAATTAATCATTATCATAATATAATCCCACACTTTACTAACCATTTATTTAATCCCCATTAGGGGTAATTAATCTTCATTAATTTATTAACCCTGTAATTACATTTTTATTTGGCCTAAGTTACCGACCCGATAAAAACGAGGATTACTTTCCTTTCACCTTTGAAATCCCAAATTTTAGGGTGAATTTATTGTTAATTATTATATTAGTACCTCATCATATCAACTCATAATCTAATCAAGTTGCTAAATAGTATTTTTAATTAATTATATTATAATATAATCATAAGGGATTATATTATAATATAATTAAATATATTAAATGGCACTTATGATTTATTAATAACAATTAATACCTACATCAATGGACTTCGATATGATTACTCTTTAGGCTCATATGGACATACCCAAAACCCCCGAATGCAAAAGTTCCAAAGTGGGTCCCACATATATTATATTATGATGCAAATGTAATTAATTATATTACCTTATAATATAATAAATTTCATTAAATATTTAGTATAATCGATTTCATATTATTAATCTCACTAAACATAATATAATATAATTAATTCAATTTAATATTTATTATATCCTTGGAACACGGAAAAGTAGGTTCGACCCTTTGGTCATTTTATCTCATGTACTCTATCACCCCAAACATCCGAGAGTCCCAGAATCTTGAACTCCTAGAGTCCCGAAGTCCCGAAGGGGTCCACATTTATATGTGTTAAGCATTAAATATTAATTTTAAAAAGGGAAAAGAATTGGCCTCATCCACATGCAAATATTATAATAAAATTATTATTATTATTATTATATATTTATTGGAAAACAACTCCTTGAGAATTGCACCTAGATTTAATAAATCCCCACTACTGTATTTTAATATTGGAATGACATAGAAACTCTAGGTAAATTACTTAGGCTCCTCAACACACTCTCCATTCCTCAAACATCCCGGACTACCGGACTCTCGAAGTGGTCCCTTGCACATAGATTAAAAAATGTATATAATATAATTATTTGGGAAAAAGGTTGAGGATTTTATAATATTATGATATATTATAATTCCATAAGCCCCATTAAAGTTTGCACTTAAGAATTTTAATTTTTTCCATTAAATTCTTTCCTAAAGAGACTCCGGGCCGGAAGCCTTCATGAGTTATCGCAATAAAATCACTTCAACATCATGAAGCCCCAAATTCCCAAAGTGCCACGTGTATACATTACACGTTAAATAATAATTTTAAATGGAAAATGGGTTGGTCTCATTATTGTAATATATTTATTTATAATAAACTCCATCAAAATTTGTGCCGAGGTTTTCATAAATTTATAATAGACATACATACATATATATGAAGTGGAGAGTGAACTAGAGAATGAACCGAAGGTCAGAGGATGGCATACTAAACTAGATTAATCCACCCATGATCAACCTCTTAATAGTTTCATAATTATTGGAACTTCGAGCATTCAGAGTGACCAGCGTGTGAAATTGTTATATATATATATATATATATATATATATATATATAACAATTTCACATATCTATCACTCTCAATTCCTGAAGTTCCAATAAATATGAAACTATTAAGAGGTTGATCATGGGTGGATTAATCTCATTTAGTATGTCATCCTCTGGCCTTTGGTTTATTCTCTAGTTCACTCTCCACTTCAAACCTTTGTAGTCCCGAAGCCCTGAATATCCAAAGTTTCAAAGTGTATTAAGAAATGATCATAGCGATCAATTATGGGTTTATTAACACACACACACACATATTACCCTTTCCCTGCACGAATTCAATGCCTCATGAGATTTAATTTTAAGTTTATTTAATTAAACCTCTAATTAAAAGGAAATGAAAATCAATTTTTACTTTCCCACTAGGTTTTCATAAATTTCCAATATACATACATACATATATATGAAGTGGAGAGTGAACTGGAAAATGAACTGAAGTCCAGAGGATGACATACTAAACGAAGTTAATCCACCCATGATCAACCTCTTATTAATTTCACAATTATTGGAACTTTGGGCATTGGGAGTGACGGACGTGTGAAATTGTTATATATATATATATATAACAATTTCACACGTTCGTCACTCTCAATGCCCGAAGTTCCAATAATTGTGAAATTATTAAGAGGTTGATGATGGGTGGATTAATCTCGTTTAGTATGTCATCCTCTGGACTTCAGGTCATTCTCCAATTCACTCTCCACGTCAAGCCTCTAGAGTCCCGAAGCCCCAAATCTCCAAAGTTTCTAAGTGTATTAAGAAATGATAATAGCGCTCAATTATGAGTTTATTAACACACACACAAACACACACACACATTACCCTTTACCTGCACGAATTCAATGTTTGGTGAGATTTAATTTGAATTTTATTTAATTAAACCTTTAATTAAAAGGAATTGAAAATCAATTTCCTACTTTCCCACCAGATTTCTTCATTCTTGACTTAAAATCTGATTTATAATTTATTTTCTTCTTGGGTAAAGGAGTAAATTTCCTCCTTACCGAGATTTACTTTCCCTATGTAAATTTAAGGATTTTTTCTTCAAACAAGGATTTTCCCCCATAGTAAATTCTGATATTCTACCAGGAGTTACAGCTCCCCAATTTAATGGGGATTCCTTCCAATTTTGCAGGGATTTTAGCCCATAATTATCATAAGTGTTTATTAAAGTCCATAATTAGCATAAACATTTATTAAAGTATAAATAAAGTTTTTGGAGCTTTTGTATTTTGAATTTTTTAGGAAATTCCTCATTTATAATGAATTTTAATGTTTAATAACATTTAGACTATTTCCCCTCGAATGGGGTGCCATCAAAGAAAACATGTCCAATGGAAAGGGTGACACCATTCAGTGTTGCACCAGCCACATGACTGGTGCATGCATCGCCCCTCCTCTTATACCCGTAATGAGTGAAGGCTGCATTCATTTCTACAAGCCCACAACTAAATGATAATGTGATTTCTCCTCAACATCCTCCTCGAGATGATGGAGGAGCATGTATGGCCGTCACCTCTACACATATGTGAATATCCCCTCCATTTTTCATTTTATGAAGCCACTCCTCAACTGGACCAACATGTTCCCTCATTTCCTCCTGAGAAAACTTCAAGTTTTCAATTCTCTCTAGCCTTCACCTTGCTTGTTTGGTTGATCTCTACACCTTCACTATTTTTCTCTTCCTTGGCCATGCCTCGACTTCATGGGAATCCAACGTAAGGCCTAGTCTGGTATCAAAATAAAGCAAGAATGACCATCCAACACCCGCTAGTCCTTTCTCCTTCACCCAACTCCTCGCCTCCCTCCTCCGTCCAGTCCTCTCTAGGTCAGAGTGACCTTCCACCTTTGTCCTCACACTGGGCTGGTCAAGTGGAGTGGTTTGAGCTCTAGGGAAATTCATTGGGCTTTTCTTTTGGCCCAATTCAGGATTTTGCCTCTTCCACTCATCCAACCATGACCACCCCCGTGAACTCACCTGAGAAATCTATCCCATTTCCACCACCCTCCATACCCTAACCAACACCCTTCGTTGACTTGCCACCACCCTCTATCCTGGATCCTTTGGAAGAAATCCTAGCCCACTAGGAAGAGACTCCGAGCCAGCCTCATTCATGCTCAGATTTTCTCTCATGTTCAAGAATTTAGGAGTCAGTGGATTTATTGTATGAATTGGTGTTTACTATCCAAAAAATGTGGACGAACCATGCTTTCGGGTGGAACCAAAGTGGGTGGTTTTTCTTTCTTAAACTATTCAGGTTCATGGCTCTTGGAATGTTTCCTCCTCTTTCTTTTCTTCTGAGAATGTAAACTAGTCTCACTGCTAGAAAATTCCTTAGAGTTGTTGGTTCCCTCACTAGAGTATAATTCAATTGAATCCTTGACATTAGCATGTCTCTCAGCTCCATGTTGGGCCTTCTTTGAGGTGCTTCTTCTTGTGTGGCTAATTTCAAGAGAATATTTTTGTATCTCATGTGGGTTATGGGTTTTATTAGTATTATGTTTATCCATGTTACTAGTTGATGGCCCATGCCGTATTTTCCTTTGTATATATGATAGGATTTGCAGTAGAACTACATTAATTTCAGTTTCTTTTTCATATTCTTCTATCATCCTTTCATTGTCTTATTTACAACTTTGTAATTCTTCCATGAGGCTTTTTACAGTTTCAGCCAAATCTGGAGGGGTCTCCACCACCCTCCTCTCATCAGATTCTTCTTCTCTATTATGGGATATTTCTCCCAACTCATGGTGTGTCACCATTCTTCACGTTGTAGTTTTCCTTATTTTCCACTAACTATTTAAGTGATTATAACACCATTTTATGTTAGTTAATTGTCTACTAATTTAAGAATAGATCATGCAATTTGTAAGGTGAAATCAACTTCGTTATTTGGAAACATTAGCAACACATGGTTCAGATTTCTAAAACATGTAACAACAACATAAAGTTCCATTCATTTCTTCAATAATAGATTTTAAATAAGCTCTGATGGATGGGGTAAGATATGGTGTTACCCCTTAAAATTTCTCTAATAAATTTATATTCAACTCGTTCATGAGCCCAAGTAGGTCAAGTGTTGTTTCCTTCTCTGAAACCACTTTTTCACACACCCAAACCACCTAATTATCATTTTAATGCATGGGGCATAAAAGGTTTTCTTTTATCAATAACCTCAAATCCCTGTAACTAGGATTCCATCGTCTTCAGTTCGACGAGGGTTTTCCAATGACTATAAATTTGTCCAGATCTGAGTTTTGGATCAAAGCTCATGGTCTTTAAAAGTTCTTTAGGCCTTCATTGACTAGAGTCACTCACCACCATGCGGCACCCACGCGGCTCCTTGTCACCCGACACGCCACGTCATCATAGCATACAAAGATTTTCCCAACCAAAGGTTGACACGTGTCTAGCTCTTATAGGCATATTAAATTAATTAATCATTATCATAATATAATCCCACACTTTACTAACCATTTATTTAATCCCCATTAGGGGTAATTAATATTTATTAAATTATTAACCCTGTAATTACATTTTTATTTGGCCTAAGTTATCGACCTGATAAAACTAAGGATTACTTCCATTTCACCTTTGTAATCCCAAATTTTGGGGTGAATTTATTGTTAATTATTATATTAGTACCTCACATTTCAACTCATAATCTAATCATGTTGCTAAATAGTATTTTTAATTAATTATATTATAATATAATCATAAGGGATTATATTATAATATAATTAAATATATTAAATGACACTTATGATTTATTAATGACAATTAATACCTACATAAATGGACTTCAATATGATTACTCTCCATGCTCATATGGACATACCCAGAACCCCTGAATGAAAAAGTTACAAAGAGGGTCCCACATATATTATATTATGATGCAAATGTAATTAATTATATTACCTTATAATATAATAAATTTTATTAAATTTTTATTATACTCGATTTCATATTACTAATCTCACTAAACATAATATAATATAATTAAATCAATTTGATATTTATTATAACCTTGGAACACAGAAAAGTAGGTTCGACCCTTTGGCCATTTTAGCTCATGTACTTATCACCCCAAACATCCCGTAGTCCAAGAATCCTGAGCTCCTAGAGTCTCGAAGTCCCGAAGGGGTCCACACTTATATGTGTTAAGAATTAAATATTAATTTTAAAAAGGGAAAAGAATTGCCCTCATCCACGTGAAAATATTATAATGAAAATATTATTATTATTATTATATATTTATTGGAAAACACCTCCTTGAGAATTGCACCTAGATTTAATAAATCCCCACTACTGTATTTTAATATTGGAATGACAAAGAAACTCTAGCTCAACTACTTCGACTCTTCAACACACTCTCCATTCCTCAAACATCCCGGAGTATCGAAGTCTCGAAGTGGTCCCATGAACGTCGATTATAGAATTTATATAATATAATTATTTGGGAAAAAGGTTGGCCTCCTCCAGGTAAGGATTTTATAATATTATGATATATTATAATACCATAAGCCCCATTAAAGTTTGTACTTAAGAATTATAATTTTTTCCATTAAATTCTTTCCTAAAGAAACTTCGGGCCAGAAGACTTCAGGAGTTATCACAACAAAATCACTTCAACATCATGATGCCCCAAATTCCCAATGTCCCACATGTATACATTACATGTTAAATAATAATTTTAAATGGAAAATTGGTTGGTCTCATTATTGTAATATATTAATTTATAATAAACTCCATCAAAATTTGTGTCGAGGTTTTCATAAATTTCCAATATACATACATACATATATATGAAGTGGAGAGTGAACTAGAGAATGAACCGAAGGTGAGAGGATGACATACTAATTGATATTAATCCACCCATGATCAACCTCTTAATGATTTCATAATTATTGGAACTTCGAGCATTCAAAGTGATGGACGAGTGAAATTGTTATATATATATATAACAATTTCACACGTCTATCACTCTCAATGTCCGAAGTTCCAATAATTATGAAATTATTAAAAGGTTGATCATGGGTGGATTAATCTCATTTAGTATGCCATCCTCTGGCCTTCAGGTCATTCTCCAGTTCACTCTCCACTTCAAACCTCTGGAGTCTCGAAGCCCCGAATATCCAAAGTTTTGAAGTGTATTAAGAAATGATCATAGTGATCAATTATGGGTTTATTAACATACACACACACACACACATTACCCTTTCCCTACACAAATTCAATGCATGGTGAGATTTAATTTGAAGTTTATTTAATTAAACCTTTAATGAAAGGGAAAAGAAAATCAATTTCTACTTTCCCACCAGGTTTTCATAAATTTCCAATATACATACATACATATATATGAAGTGGAGAGTGAACTGGAGAATGAACTGAAGGCCAGAGGATGACATACTAAACAAGATTAATCCACCCATGATCAACCTCTTAATAATTTCATAATTATTGGAACTTTGAGCATTGGGAGTGAGAGACATGTGAAATTGTTATATATATATATATATATATTTCACATCTTCATCACTCCCAATGCCTGAAGTTCCAATAATTATGAAATTATTAAGAGTTTGATCATGGGTGGAATAATCTAGTTTAGTATGTCATCCTCTGGACTTCAGGTCATTCTCCAGTTCTCTCTCCACGTCAAACCTTTGGAGTCATGAAGCCCCGAATCTCCAAAGTTTCGAAGTGTATTAAGAAATGATCATAGAGATCAATTATGGGTTTATTAACACACACACACACACACACACACACATATTACCCTTTCCCTGCACGAATTCAATGCCTAGTGAGATTTAATTTTAATTTTATTTAATTAAACCTTTAATTAAAAGGAATTGAAAATCAATTTCCTACTTTCCCACCAGATTTCTTCATTATTGACTTAAAATATGATTTATAATTTATTTTCTTCTTGGGTAAAGGAGTAAATTTCCTCCTTACCGAGATTTACTTTCCCTACGTAAATTTAAGGAGTTTTTCTTCAAACAAGGATTCCCCCCCATAGTAAATTATGATATTCTACCAGGAGTTACAACTCCCCAATATAAGGTGGATTCCTTCCAAGTTTGTAGGGATTTTAGCCCATAATTAGCACAAGTGTTTATTAAAGTCCATAATTAGCATAAACATTTATTAAAGTCTAAATAAATTTTTTGGAGCTTTTGTATTTTAAATTTTTTAGGAAATACCTCATTTATAATGAATTTTAATGTTTAATAACATTTAGAGTATTTCCCCTCAGATGGGGTGCCAACAAGGAAAACATGTCCAATGGAGAGGGTGACACCTTCCAACATTGCACCAGCCACATGACCGTTGCATGCATCGCCCCTCCTCTTATACCTATGATGAGTGAGGGCTATATTCATTTCTGCAAGCCCACAACTAAATGCTCATGTGATTTCTCCTCACCATCCTCCTCCAGATGATGGAGGAGCATTTATGGTTGTCACCTCTGCACATGTGTGAACATCCCCTCCATTTTGCATTTTATGATGTCGCTCCTCGACGGGACCAACATGTTCCCTCATTTCCTCCCTAGAAAATTCAAGTTTGCAATTCTCTCTAGCCTTCACCTTCCTTGCTTGGTTGATCTCTACACCTTCATTATTTTTCTCTGCCTTGGCCATGCCTCGACTTCATGGGAAACCAAATTAAGGTCTATTCTAGTATCAAAATAAATCAAGAATGGCCATCTGACACCCGCCAGTCCTTTCTCCTTCACCCAACTCCTCGCCTTCCTCCTATCCCCAGACCTCTCTAGGCCAGAGTAGCCTTCCACCATTGTCCTCGCCTTGGGCTTATCGGGTGGAGTGGTTTGATCTCTAGTGAAATTAATTGGGCTTTGCTCCTGGCCCAATTCAGGATTTGGCCTCTTCCTCTCAGCCAACCATGACCACCCCCACGAACTCACCTGAGCACTATGTTCCATTGCCACCACCCTCCATACCCTCACCACCACCCTCCATCCACTTTCCACCACCCTCTTTCCTGGATCCTTTGGAAGAAACCCAAGCCCACTAGGAAGATCCTTTGAGCCAGCCTCATTCATGCACAGATTTTGTCTCATGTTCAAGAATTCAGGAATTAGTGGAGTTATTGTATGAATTGGTGTTTACTATCCAAAAACATGTGGACAACCTATGCTTCCAGCTGGAACTTATAGAAAAGTGAGGGGAACATATTGCTTCTATGCTCTCCTCTTTTCTCTTCACCAAGCACTCTCCAGAACTGACCATCAATGCACCAACATCCTCAATGACCTTCCTTTCTCTGGGTATCCAGACGACAACAATGTGCAACTTTGGAAAAAGTTAGAGCAAAATGCATGAGCGTAGTTGCCAGTTTGCATGTTTAATTTGTCAATCTTTCACGTTTTTAGAAGCGTCATCTTGGGACATTTGTTGCATCTAACACACTGTTTCCTTTTTGTGTTGAAAAAGTTAGTCTTTTTTTATTTTCTAGTTGGAAATTCAGGTCTATATGAATCAGTTTACCCATGGGATGATTTGGTTTGTGTTATTTAAATTTTTGGTGCTTTCAGTTTTAAGAAACTAGTTGAATTGGTTTCCCTTTGGGGAAATTCAACACAAATAGTTCCTTGACATTTATGACGCTACTGTAATTTTTTATCTTGAAAGGTAATATATACACACTTAAAAAAAAAATCATTTAGACTAATTCCTTAAAGCCCAATACAATTTTGAAGTCTATTATTCACTAAGTATTCTAATACAAAACTTGAGAGTATCTTTAGATCATAATTAGTCTTAGGCAGAAAAATCATCTCAGTTTTTTTTTTTAAATTTCTATAGAGATTCTAGTTAATTTTCATGTTCTCCTTAAGATGAATTGTAAATGTATATCAACCTTAACAATTACACCTAGAATTCTTCTTTTAGGACACAAATGGCTAAGAATTAAGGAGATAAGTTAAAATAGTATTTAACTGAAAGATGACTCATAAATTCACCTAAGTTCCTGAACTGATTTAACACAGGATGAATTTCCTCTCTCTAGAAAACTTGTTATCTCCTTTATATACTTAGATTTATACATATGCATGCATACTTCTGTAAGTGATCCACCCATATTCTATTCCAAATATGAATGGCTACATGTCACTAGCACTTTATTTGTCTATATAGGTACAAACAGAAGGTAAATTCAACAATATAGGTGATTTTCAAACTCCACTTCATATTTAGCATCACCAACACATCAACATCACAAGTTCTCTTATTTAAATAGAATATAACTCCAACAGTCATAAAATTCACAGAATTCATATTATGAGAGAAAATAATTAAGAACAATATGAGGCTTAGAGAAACACTTATCTAACAACTTGAATTTAGTTGGAAACTGTTGAAGGGCGTTCCCTTCTCCACCCAACCATAGGCATAGTTTCTTTTCAAATGGTTTACAACTACCCACCTGATCCAAAAATGAAAGGAATTAATAAAAAATTGACATTAACTTGATGCTCATGAATGATTAAAGAGTTCATACATCATAAACAATGCTACAAATAAGAGAAGATAACAGCAAGAAGAAAGATAAATAAACACAAATAACTTGTTAACGGAGTTCACCAATGTGTGGCTATGTCTCTGGGCCAAGTGGAGGACCTATTTATTGATCTTTAAATGCTCAATTTATCTTTACAATGGATCTTTTTTGTACCAACAAGCTTCTGATCTATTGTACAAGACCTCCTTGTGCATATGCACACATGCCTCAACAATCTCCTCTCAAAACATGACTCGGTGCCCCTCAAAACATGAGAAATGGTCCATTAACTCAAACTCCTTTTTACATTCCTTGCATACAAAGTACCCTCTCAAGATCAATAAGCTTGGTTTATATAGTTTTTAGGCTCAGTTAGAGAAGCCCAACTTCCCACAAATATCTGGCCTCTTTTTGGGGTCAAACCCCCCTCCAAATGGCCAATAAATCTCGAAACAATGCCCAATCTGGGGCAAAACTATAGCAAATTAGGCACTCTGTTAAAAAAATTAAAATAAGCCTCGCTGGCCTAGATGCGCACCCCTTTTACACAATCATATGGAATCATATGGCCTAGTGTCAACCCCCTAGGGGTTGCGCGCTAGCCTCTCCTCCGCTAGCTCTAGTCGCATGGCACCATCATAGTATTAGGGCCCGATCAGTGTGTTTGGTCATTGGTCACCGCCTCGAGTCACATGGTGTATAGGTGTTATTTCCCCTCACCAAACCTTATCGTTGGATGTGTTGCACCTGACTACTTGAGTGTGGTTGTTTGGGAGTAAAAGAACTGTGGGTTGGGGATAGACCCCAACCCTTACCTCCTCCGCCCGGACCCTTAGGTAACATTAAATAAATAATATGCGCCATGGATTAACAAGGCACACCATAGGCATATTAGTACCTGGCCTACCCCAAAACACTTCCCCCATGCTAGAGGTCATGCGGTCGATTCCTAAGAAGTCCAAAACTTTTACCACAACCAACAAATGATGGGATTCCACCTGGCAGCCCATGTTTGGGCCATGTGGCACCATTTAACTCACCCACCAAAGTGACACTTTTCAAATTCTGATTGGACCACATCTGCCACCTACCCAGTCAACATGCCACTGCTCTGCCACATCACTGTATGGTCAGCTGCCACCTATTTGACACGCGTCAATCCATACAACCAGTCACCTGCCCACCTGTCATGCCACATGTCAGGTCATATTGCATGTTTACCTGCCATGTGTCCATCCATACAACCATGTCACTTGCCAAGTGTCACCTCCAGACAATGCAACATCATCATGATGATGTCATCGTTGACTTTTTGCCTATTTGGGAAATCGACCAGAGTGTGATAACTTTTTCATATAGTGTCCTTTTGAGGAAGTAAATATATGGTCAAAATCGGCACCACGAGCCAAAAGAAATGGAATTGGTTTCGTCTGATTCCAATAAATCTCATTTTTGAGCATTTTTCTGGACCTGAGGAGCCTCCTAGATCAATCCTCCCCACTTAGAAGATTTTGGACCACCAAAATTCTGGTATCAGTTGGTAAATAAGTAGGGATATTGTTCCCTCATGTTTATGGTTTCCATCCACTTGGCATGAATTGGACTTTTTCCCTTCAATCCCACTCGAAGATACTACACATTCCCCATGCGAGATGTATGAACTCTTTTTTCCATAATGGTGTCTTCCTGCAACTCATTCATATAATCAGGACAAAAATATTCTATGGAAGGAATCTGAACATTCTCTCCTTGGTCCTCGATCATAGGAGGCTCCTACAATCTTAAGTTTTCCACATTTACAACTGAAAAAATTTGCATATATGGATGAAAATCTAATCGGAAAGCATTAGTACCAATCTTGTATAAAATTTTGAAAGCACCATAACGAATTGGTTTTAGATTTTTACCTTCTCCTTGCATTCTTTCCTTGTTGATGTACAACCTGACTTGATCTCCCGATTTGAATTGATGATCAACTCGATGCATATCATGCCTCACCTTGTACTTGGCTTCTCTTTTCTCCAAATGTTCCTGTACCGTCTGATGAATCAACTGCATTCGTTCCATGAACTTTGTAGCCCTGTCCACATCATTGTGCATGTATGTTGCAATGTATTTCCCAAAGACAAAATCCAAAGGATATTTTGGCAAGTATCCCAAACATGTTTCAAATGGAGATCTTTGAGTAGAAGAATCCTTGGCTCAATTATACGCATGTTGCACATAACAAAAATATTCATCCCAAAGCTTAGGATGCTTGTTGCAATATTCCTGAAGTATATGCACTAATGTTCTATTCACCACCTCTATCTTCTCGTCCATCTGTGGATGAAAAGGTGTGCTCTTCTTTAGTATGGTGTCCATAAGTTCCCACAAGCTTGACCAAAATTTCCCCATGAACCTGGAGTCTCGATCAGATACAATAGAAGTAGGTAACCCAAAATGAACCCATACATTTTCAAAGAACATTTGCGATGTTTGTTCAGTTGTGACTTGATTTTTACAAGGAATTAGAACACACATCTTGTTAAACCTATCCACAACTACATACAAGTAATCATGACCTTTTCTAGACATAGGCAATCCCCCCACAAAATCCATAGATACACTTTCCCATGGTCTAGAAGGAATAGGAAGTGGAGTGTACAATCCTAGTTTTTTCTTACTTGGTTTTCTTATTTCACACATAGTACATCCTTTTACATACTTAGACACATTTTGATGTATTTGAGGCCAATAACAAAACCTTTGTAACTGAGAAACTGTTTTGTCTACACCAAAATGTCCTGCTATAAGAGAAGTATGTGCGTCCCTAATTACATGGACTCTTTCACTTTCTGGAATACATAACTTTCCCAAATGATACAAAAGTTTGTCTTTAATATGATAATTCAAATCTTCTGCTCTTTTACCATGACTTAAAGTTGCATAGACTTCCTTAAAATATTTGTCCTCGACATATTGTTCAATGTAACTTTCATGAGTAATTGAATTTTTCTTAAGGATTGTAGCAATTGTACTAGGAGGCCTAGATAACATATCCAAAAATTTATTATGAATTCCCTTTTTATATCTGATGACCAAATGAAATTGTTGTAAAAATCCCATCCATCTAAAATGCCTTTATTGTTGTAGCTTAGTTTGTGATTGTAGATACTGTAATGGTTGGTGATCGGTATGTATTATTGTTTCTTTTCCCATTAAGTAATGTTTCCCCTTCTTAACACTTTGTACTAAAGCATACAATTATTTATCATAGGTTGGATAGTTAATTACTGATGTAGTGAAGGTCTCAGAATGATAGCATTTGGGATTTATGTGTTGCATCATCACTGCCCCCATGGCATAGTCACTTGCATCGGTTTCAATTCCAAAAGACTGTTGGAGATCTGGAAACTCCAGAACAGGAGCTATACTAATCTTCACTTTCAAAGTATCGAAAACCTTTTTTTGGCTTCCTCCCCACTGAAATCCCATTTTCACAATTGTTAAAGCATGAAGAGGAGATACAATTAGAGAGAAGTTTGTAATAAAATTCCTCAAATACTCTGTTTCTCCCATGAAGCTTCTTACTTCAGTTACATTTGTAGGATTTGGCCAATTTACAATGACCTCAACTTTAGAAGGATTGTTGGCATAAGGGCAAACCTAGGGTTCAACACTTCAACAACACACAAACAAAATCCTAACTATCGGCCCTTTCGGCAACACCTCTGAAGCAAATGAAGTCTCACCCGAGGTAGAGGCAAGGATGGTTGCAAAACTCAAGTGTCTACAACCTAGCTGGGACACAGATTTGTGACTACAACACTTAACAGAGAACTTAGTAGTTAACATTCATTAGTATTTAACCCTTATTCACATCACAAGTTGAAATCCTAGTTACAAAGCAACACAGTATTCAACAATATCTAATACATCTAAGCACTTAGTATATATAAATATATCAGATCTAACATTCATTCACATTACTAAGAACTAAGCTACTATATCAGATGCATCTAACATATATCACTCCACTAAGCATACATCACTTCAATAACATAACAACTATAATGCACAAAGCAACCACAATATAGGATATACGTGGTTCACCCTAGTGTGGGGCTACGTCCACCAATGCTTCTCTTCTTTATTGTCTTATTTCAATATTCTACAAGCACAGAGCCACAAGAACCCACTCCGTATAGGATAGGAGATCTACGCACACCTCACTATATCCTCCTTCCCCGAACTAGGTTTAAGAACAAAACCTTCTTACAATCTGCACACAAGCTTCTTTAAATGACTTTCACTTAGCTTTGCAATTTATTAACACATAACATTCACAAAGAATCCACAACTATTCACACTTAGATCAATGGCCACATTACACATCTAGGTTTCTCACCAAGAGTCTCTCTTACTTACATCGCCTAGATTTTAATTTATACATTACAAAAGGGCCTAAACATGGGTAAACCCATGGGTCGACATCCCATACCTATTACATAAACTCTAAACCCAAAAATGGCCTAAGAAGGGATCGATATCCTGCGATCTCCACTTTGCCTTGCGCTCGGCCTTCGACCATCCTATCGAAGTCCCAAAACTTGGTCAAGGGCCAACAGGCCTCCAACACTCACCTGTGACTCGTCCTGAGTCACTCTGATCTGGGTAACTCTTCTTCATATGCCTCGAGCTTGGCTCAAGTTGCTTCAACATTTTGCTTCACCAGAGCCTCTTGCTTGACAAACTCTTGAATAACCTTCTCCGTCATAGGTCCTTCCAAGTGTTGTTCCACTGTGGTGACCACTTTTTCCAGTTATGCACCTCATCCTTCAATCTCCTAAAAAAGTATGCAAGCTGCATATTGCACTAGATGGAGTCGCTAAGTCACTTCCATGAACTTAATCTATATGGCATGGACTTGTTGTTGAACTGTTCATTGTTCCTGGGATCGTTTCAACCTCTCGACCACTGGTAGTGGATTCAACTGAGATTGCACCGTTGTTGCTTGATTATTGGCCTCCTAAAGTTGTGACTCTAGTGTCCTTAGTTTAAGGTCCTCTACAAGGCGTTCGTAAGTTTGCGCACTTCGAATGCTAAGTTGTTTACATTCTAAGGCCAATTCCTTGATTCTCTGGACTGTGCTTCAGTCAGTTTCTTCTCTCTGGTCCGCACTTCCTATGGATTTCTTGGCACTGCTTGTAACTCTAGTTCTGCTATCCTCTGTTGGAGCTGTTGAATAACTTTGGAAATATTTCTTACTTGTCTTTACACTGTGTCTTCTTCCCTCTATTCTAATCCTGTCACAGAGCAAAGTTCTCTAGTGACTACTTCTTTAACTTGAATCTTCTCTGTGAGTAACTGTTCCTTTTCCTTCTGTATCTGCACTCTATCCTCTGCAAACTTGTCTTGGATGTCATCTCTTTCTTATTGCGCAGCTTGGAGTTGTTCTCTGGATTCCTTTTTTTCTTTCTTTAAGGCCTCTGTGGCCTATTATTTTTCTTCCTAAACACAAAGAAGGCGAGCTTCAGTCACATATTCTATTCAGCGTAGCTAGGAAGGTTCATCTCCCAACTCTATTCCTTATGATGACAGGAGCATAAGAGACACTGTGCGGCTGGAATAGAGGGCTTCTTGTACCCCTTTGATCCTTCTTCAATTCTTTCATACATGGTCTCTTGTTTGGCTTCATTGCACTGTAAGATGTCTTCTGAGGTATCTGAGACAACGATGATGATGAAATATATGTCATCCATCATTAACACAATATGCATCTGTGGTTTAGTAGCTTTGGACTTCTTTCATGATGTAGGTTTCGTGGGGGAAACCTTTCTTTTACTGGAGGTCTCAGCTTCATCAATAGGGTCCCTAGGCAGTGTTACTTCGCCTTGTTTATGCTTATCTTCTTCTCCTTTGTCCTATTCCTTGTCTACTTCATCATCCCTTCCCACTCTAGGTGAGTCTGAAGCAGTCTCTTCTGATGTGTTGTTCAGGTCCTGTACCTCTTCCTTTTTCTTCCTTCTGTAGCTGCTAGGTGCATCATACTCTTCATGAGTAACCAATGGACTTCCGATGAGGTCAGGTTTAGATAGTTCTTCCTGGTCAACTGGTATAAGGAACTCATTAGGCCATTCCTTAGTTATTTCTTCCATGTCCTCCTCTGTGAGTTTATATTAACTCTTCATATCTTCTTTGTGTTCATCTCCGTGTGCATTGATATAAATAAAATGTCTATCTACATGGAAATTCACAAATGGTCTGAACATATGTAGGGTGTTCGATGTCATCCGAGGGAAATACTCAATAGCCCTCTTCAACTGCAGGTAGTAGGTGTGGAACACTGCGTTTCACTGTCATTATTTCACCATGTCACTCGAATATCAAAGTGTGGTCAACTTCATAGCTAAGGGTTCTGATGGCTCAATCTCAGGGAAGATCGCACCTCCTGGAATTTCTCAAGCAATGAAAGAGATGAGGATTAGCATCCAACTGAAGTGGAACTCGTAGCCCTGATCCATATCTTAACGAAACTCTTTCTCTAAATGGTTGACGAGGTAGCTCTCCTAGTTCATTTGTATCCCTTCCACGCATTTTCCCACAAGGTCAACAATGAACCCTGTGACCTGCTTGGGTTTGTTCTTCCTTACTAGCTTACCAGGGATCAACTAGCAGGCTAGGCACACTGCGACATTCTAAATGGAGGCTACCTTGTATCCTTGCTTCCCCTTTTCCACATCGCCATAGGTATCTTTAATTTTCTACACCAGCATGCGATCTGCAGCCTTCCCTGGATAAAATGCTTGTGGGCCTGGTCCTTGCATGCTTAATCTGGTGATCTGATGGATCAACGTTGAATTGACAGTGATGCGTCTGTCCAACCACATATAACTTCCATGGAATCAATACAACATGAGTTTAACACACATGTTAACCTCCTGATGCCTTCCTTAGATGTGGTATTTTCATCACGTTCAGGATAGTGGACCTCGCGATGTCCATAGTCCATGGATGGGGGATGATGTTTGACTTCTTCCCCTTGGTCCTGGTTAAGTAATTGTGTGGGGTGAGAATTCCATGGTTCTTGTGATCTCCCAAATTGAAGTCACTGATATTCAACGTCATGATTTTTCCTAATTGCAGTCCAACTGTGCATATCCCCTTCAGGAGGTACACAGTGATCAAGGTGTAGTCGAAGTCCCTCGGGATAGTTTCATGGCTCACCGTGTCAGCTAGGGGCAGGATATAATAAGGTAGGATATATGGGATGAGCTTCGTATTCGCCAACTCATCACGATGCTTGGTTCGTTTCTCCTTCGCAGCTCGGGATGGTCCAGATCCATGAGCAGTCGATGGGGATGCTTGCACTCCTCTCATTGACGAGGCTTGGACTCCTGCAGACATGACCTTCTCAGTCATGAGGTATATGAGGATCTCTTCGATGGATTTATCTACTTCATTTAAGTCACCTGACGTGCATGCTCAAAATTAGGTATCTCAGGTCGGTGATCAAATACGTGATGTAATAGAATGGGTGGCGAGCTCTCAATAGGCACTGCGCAAAAGCAACTAGTTCTCTATGGGCTCGGATAATCATGATTGGAAAAAGTGTTCTCGTTGAAATGCTCGATGGGATAAATAGATAACGTCATAATGGACTCCTCCAATGGGCAGGAACGCCTCAATCAATGCAATTCCATCCATTATGGCGTGGTCCCAATGGTCTAACGATGATCTTTTTGGCCATAACTACGGTTCGAGTCATTCTGGAGCGTCGAGCTAACGGTCGTGACGCCTCCAACGGTCATATTTCTTCACCATGGTGAAGTGCCAATATTCGTTGTTCTGATATCCTGACAAACTTCCATTTCTGCAAACCTTCCTTCTATGAAGTCCTCCCTGGAACTTCCTATAACTTTTCTAATTTTGATTTCTTCTTGCTGACCTTTCTGGCTTTATTTCCTAAAATTTGAGTCACTAGTTTCCTCTTTCCATTATCGTTCTAATCTCCTCTTGGCATAGTAACTTCACACTTTGGAGGTTCTTTCAAGGGTTCTGAGAGTAATACTTCTTTTCTTTTTGGGGTAAGTGCTCTACTCTCTTGTACAAACATGAGTTTCCAGTCTTCTTGTGTTCTTTAAACTTCAATGTCTAGATGTCTGGTCCTTAGTAGCTTCAAATGGTCCTCTTGTTCTTTCAGTAAGTGCACTATTCTCCTAGCCATGAAATCTCTTAGTTATTTCTTTCTTTGTTCTATATCCTCCTCTTCTTGTTTCCTTCGTGTCTTATCTTTCTCAATCCAGGTTTTTCCTAGTAAAATGGAAAATGGGGCGTTGTTCTCAACAAACTTAATGATCTCAAATTCTTCTTCTACCGAAGTTCCATGAGCACTCATAGTTGTCTGGGTAAGTCTTCCACATAGGGTTATCATTTTTCCTCTAAATAATCATATTCCTCCTTATGAAGGAACCATAGTAGGCTTTCCCAAAATTTCCCAATTTCTTTTTGTCATGATATTCACTTGTGTTTCCTCATCCAGAACATAGTCTATGTCAAAGTCTCCTATTCTTGTTTCAATGCATTCCTTCACGTTTAATATCTCTGATAAGTTGATATATTTGTGATCGTTCAGAGTTTCTTTCATTTGTAGTAATACAGTCTCTGATTGTTTCTGGGGTTCAGTCATATCCTTGGTTTCTTGGCCTCTCTCATAGTTTTCTTGTCTTATATTCATCTTTTCAACTTTAGCAATCATTCTAGGGAAATCCAAAACTTCATGGTCCATATATTTACAACAAAGACAACTAGGACCTCTACCAGGGCATTCCTTAGCAAGATGTTCCGGTCTTCTGCAACTATAACAAAGAGTTAATCCTCTCTTTCTTTTAAATGACCCCCACCCTTTCTTGTACTGCACACTAGGATCATAGTAACTAACCTGCAAAAAAAAAAATCTAGGATCCTTCATCCATTTGTTAGTCCAAACATTCTTTCTATGCATAGGAATAACCTATAATTCACTATTCTTATCAAATCTATTCATATCCAATTTTCTTTCTTCTAGTTGTGCCCTAGTTTTCAGACAAAATCTATTAGACATACCTACATCCATTCTTTCGAAACAAAATTTTTCACTTATCTTATCTTTCTCATAGCACAAAGCTTTAAGATCTTACCTCTTTTCTTCATATCTGATTCCTTTCTCATCATAGATCTTCACAGTCAAGTATAATGCTGCGTAGTAAAGAAACAGATCTACACACATATATTTCTTTTTTCTTCAGTTCCCAACAGTCACAGTTTCAGGTCTCGAAAACGGAACCATTTTTTGACACAAGGGCATACCCAAGGTACAATGCTTCAACAACACACCAAAAAAAACCCTAACTACCAGCCCTTTTGGAAACACATGCGAAGCAGATGAAGTCTCACCTGAGGTAGAGGTAGGGGTGGTTGCAGGACTCAAGTGTCTACAACCTAGCTGGGACATAGATCTATGATTAAAACACTTAACAGAGCACTTAGCAGTTAACATTCATCAGTATTTAACCCTTATTCACATTGCAGGTTGAAATCCTAGTTATAGAGTAGCGCAATATTCAACAAGATCTAATACATCTAAGCACCTAGCATATAGAAATAGATCATATCTACCATTCATTCACATTAATAGGAACTAAGATACTATATCATATTCATCTAACATATATCACTGCACTAAGCATACATCACATCAATAACATAACAACTATAATGCACAAAGCAACCACAACACAGGATATACATGGTTCACCCCAGTGTGCGGCTACGTCCACCAAATATTCTCTTCTTTATTGTCTTATTTCAATATTATACAAGCACAGAGCCACAAGAATCCACTCCGCATAGAACAGGAGTTCTTCCCGCACATCGCCAAATCCTCCTTCCCTGAGCTAGGCTTAAGCACAAATCCTTCTTACAATCTGCACACAAGCTTCTTGCAATGACTTGCACTTAGCTCTGCAAGTTCTTAACACACAATATGCATGAAGCATCCACAAATGTTTGCACTTAGCTCACTGGCCACATTACACATCTAGGTTTCTCACCAAGAGTCTCTCTTAATTACATCACCTATCTTTTTAATTATACATTACAGAAGGGCCTCAACATGGGTAAACCCATGGGCCGACATCCCATACCTGTTACATAAACCCTAAACCCAAAAATGGCCTAAGAATGGTCTAAGATCCCGCGATCTCCGCTCCGCCTTTGACCAACCTGTCGAAGTCCCGAAATTGGTCAAATGTGACCAAGGTTCTCCAAAACTTGGTCAAGGGCCAACAAGGATCAATCTTAAGATCTCCATCCCCTACAATGTGAACCAAATATACAAGAGAGATTTTGCCAAATTCACATTTTGACAACTTTACAAAAATTTTCTCTCTCTGTAACACTGAAAGTATCTGCCTAACATGATGGACATGGTCTTCCCTGGTCCTACTGAAAATAAGAATAGCATCTAAGTATACTATTACAAACTCATCAATGAATGGCCTGAATACATCGTTCATAACCAGCATGAAAGTAGAAGGTGCATTAGTAAGCCCAAATGGCATCATTAACCATTCAAATAATCCTTGTTTTGTTTTAAAATCATTTTTCCATATATATTGTTCAACAACTCTGATTTGATGGTAACCACTTCTTAAGTCTAACTTAGTAAAATAAACCGCATGTTTCAATTGATCTAATAAATCATCAATGCGAGGAAAAGGGTAACGATATTTTACCGTGATCTTGTTCAAGGATGGGAATTCCACGCACATGCGCCATGTGCCATCTTTCTTTGGCACCAGGATGATAGGTGACCCACATGGAGAAGCACTTGGTCTGATGACCCCTTGTTCAATCAACTCTTGTACCTGTTTCTTTATCTCTGTATTTTCCAAAACTGATAACCTATACATTCTAGTGTTAGGAAGAGGAACATCTTGCTGCAATTGTATCTCATGTTCAACTTGTCGTTTTGGAGGTAATCCTTTCAAGACTTGAAAGATATCATCATAGTCAGAAACAATTCTAACTAAGTCATATTTCAAATTTGTATCACAATATTTGAAAGTATCAATTATGACAATGTCTTTATCTTTTACAACCATTACTAAATATCTTTTACTAACATTTACAATTCTCTTCATTTTCCCTGAGTTGATTAGTGATAGATTCAATTTCTTCTGATGAGCCCTTACCACATATTCTTTTCCATCTTTAGTTAATTGACACTTACTGTCTGCACAATAGAATATTTCCTTTATATCATACAGATATGGACTCCCAAGTACAATACCACATATATCTAGTGGAACCACATCCAACTCAACCTCATTTATAAATTGTGAATTGATAGCAAACTTTAGGACACATTGTCTATTCACTTGAAACTGATTATCATTATGAATACATCCTAAAGGATATGGTTTCTTATGAGGTTTAGTGATTAATCACAAATTTTTAACAATTTTTTCTAATATCAAATTTACTTGTGAGCCACTGTCAAATAGACTATCAATTTGTGTATGTTTGGAGATTATTGTTATGTGAAAAAGTTATGTTCGTTTGATCTCATCAACTTCATTATCAACTTTTAAATATTGAACTGAAGAAATTGTAATATCTTCAGAATTTTTACCTTTGATTCCCATGACTGTGACCTTGGTCTCATCTCCTGAATCAGACCCTAAACCTGTTTGAACTGTTGCAGTAGTTTTTGGCTTCCACTTATTTCCAAACTTTGTTGGTTTTGATTTTGGGTGAAGGACCCAAAAACGATCCTCACCATGGCCTTCTTTCTTACAATGAGTGCATGTAGGTTTTTCCTTCTTCACTGTATTAGTTTTCTTCCCTTTGAACTTCTCTTTACCCTTTCCTTTGAATTTTCCTTCAGTAGGTTTAAAAGGTTTTACAAAATCAACATTTACATTCTTTCCTCTAGATTCAAGATGAGTTGCTTGCACACATACCTCATCTAAACTAGTTGGATTAAACATAAGAATGGTATGTCGTAAATAGCTATGAAAACCACATGTTATCACCTAATGTTTTAGGGCGTATGTTATCTTAGAGAAGACCCCCCTTTGGTGGAAAAAATGACAAAAAGTGGGTCAAAAACCCACTTTGCCTAAGTTTTGAGCGGG
>ML816494.1:87460-113737 GCA_009831015.1 Picea engelmannii
CTCTAGATTGGATGCAAAGTGAATGTGCCATGTATACACTACCTAGTTCTGACACTTTGTTGAAAATTGAATACAAAATGAACCCAATACTTTTGTCACCCACACTAAAATTGTATTATTTTTATGATGAATGTCTCACCTATCCATTCAATATCTTCTTGAAGGTGTAAAAACCTATCATAATTTAGTTGGCACTCAGATCTTGTTCTATAAGTCATATTTTAATGTGTGAGGGAGTATTCTAAGCACTCAATGCACTTATGAGGAAACAATTAGTAAAATCATCAATTTCGCTCGAAACTTGTCTATAAGACTTTGTGGTGACCATAAGATATAAACTATTCTTATATGAAGCTAAAAACCAAACTTGTGTGCATGGATTTGTCCATCTCCTTGATTTCATCATTTAATTTTCCATTCCCAAAATGCATGAGGTTTATATTTTAACATAAAAAGTAAAAACTATGTGATGCAATTGTGCATGCTACGGGACTATGATATTTCATTGATATATGTATCCCAACTTCACTATGATATGATTTTAAAACGTACTCTCCATTTCTTTGCATCAATCCCCTACTCAAATTCCACTAGGCCTTTTATCACTCGTTAACGTGCTACATAACTCTACGTAAAATAACATATTTGTCAATGTGTGGATATGCTCTCAACTAGCCTTTTGAAGTCACCTATGAAAATCAATGTGAATATCTACACAAGGCATGAAGGCATGCCATATTTTAAAATGACAAAATAATTCAACTAATTGTAGAGTGTTCAAGAGCCTAAACATTCACATGCATAAGAAAATATATGTAAGAAAAATGGAATTAATATGGAATCATTTTTTACCTAAACTTCATAAATAACCTTTGATCAAAATTAGGAATATGTTCTATGAAATAAATAAGTTTGGATCACGATTAAAAAATATAAGTGTCCATGCAATTACGAGGTAAGAGTGATCATCATTATATTCAAAATCATCATCAATGGAACTCTAGGATATGATTAATTTCAAATAAATCAATATTTCATTTTGATAATGTAGATTAAAACCAAATTAAAAAATAAAAGTAGGGTCCCCAACTCTACCAACTTGGGTTTGGTTGAGGCCTCCATAAGTTCTTTCATAATATCATGCATGTATGGTATGAGACGGGCTAGGTGGTTCTCTACTCAGAGTAAAACGAGGTCCACTCCAATATTCAAGAAATTGTTGCAGATGTTTCATTTCAACCAAAACCTTTTGAAAATGAAAAATGATCTAAAAAACACGTTGGAACCTATTATATATACACCATACCATGAAAATACTTGTGAAAGAAAAAACATTATTGAAAGGAACATCATTATTCTTTTACATAACCAAAAACATATCTCAACTATGACAAGAATCCACGATGAATGGAATTCAATGGCTTGGGGAAGCTTCTAACATCATTAGTCCCCTAAAAATTCAACCTTCTAGGTGAGAGAGGTAAGGAGATAAGTATTTCATATTGATTTGACCATGCCCTCGAATATTTGACTAATAGAAAAAAATATATATGGCTTTAGGGTTTATTGTTTCCCAAAATGTGGAAAACATGGGTTCTAAATACCAAAGTAAGATGATTTCTTATCCACATGGAGCCCTCTATAATTAGAGACTAGAATAAAATTATTTTCTTAGGTTTTAACATCAATTTTGTTGATGTCGTGGAGCCATAATGTAATACCCATGTTTCCCCCAGCTTGTAAATATAAGTATAGTTTGCTAAGAGACTATGGGAAGACTGATTATGTATGGATGTTGGAATTGATGAACCTTTTGTTATAGAAGGTAATGTATATATTTATGTTACTAAATAAAATGGAAGATGTTGCATAACTTTTGAAGGGGTTGCCAATGAAGATCACGATGCATGAGAGATATGGTTAGGGGAACCAATAATGGTTGAGATGACCCCTACGAGACCAATACTCTACTGGATTAAATTTGTTCAGACCTAGAACAATCCTTTGACCCAAAAAATTTAATTACCAGTCAATATGGTAATTGGGAAGCCTTCCTCAAGACTCAATGAGGAGATGAGAATATTACGCATATGGAAACTTCTTGATTTGACCCACGAAATTGGGAATTGGACCCACAAAATATTGTTGAGGAGGTAAAGAAAAGGAAGGAAAAATCAAGGGCAAAGGGTACATGATGAAGAGGAATGTGTCTGGTGACCATTTCCGAGGAGGGATAGCATATGTAGATCTCTGTCTCTAAAGATAACTGAGAAACAATTTTTTTTCTTAGTACAAGAATTGTTGGGCAACTTTTTTCTAACCAAGTTGATAAATGGAGCTGCAAAAATATGGAGTGACTAAGTGAGCAATCAAAACATCCTCACTTTCTTGGTGGATATAAAACTAATCTGCCATAATTCACGTGGAAGGAGGAGAGTGACCTCCATCCCTGGTTTTTTTTTAATAGAAGGAATAATCTCTCTTAGGGCATCATGATCTAGCTAGGGGGTGGTGATCTAGGAGGCTCCTCAAGTCCAGAAAATGATCAAAAAAGAAAGTTTTTTTAATCAGACAAAACCAATTCCATTTCATCTGGCTCATCACACTGATTCCTTCCATATATTTACTTCCTCAAATGGAGACCGTATGAAAAAGTTATTTCACTCTAATCGATTTCCCAAACAGGCAAAAAGTCAACACTCAACAGGAAAAAAGTCAATGTTGACATCATGCTGACATGTAATCTTATGGAGGTGACACTTGGAAGGTGACATGGTTTTACGAATGGACATGTGGCAGTTGACCATGCAGTACGAACTGACATGTGGTGTGACAGGTGGGCAGGTGACTGGTTGTATAGACTTACACGTGTCAAACATGTGGCAGTTGACCGTACAGTGACTTGGCAGAGCAATGGCATGTTGTTTGGGCAGGTGGAAGATGTGGTCCAATCGGAGTTTGAAAAGTTTTTCTTTGGTGGGTTATTTAAACAATGCCACGTGGCCCAGACATGGGTTTCCACATGGCACCCCATCATTTGTTGTTTGTGGTAAAAGTTTTGGACTTCCTCAGAATCGACTACGTGAACTATGGCATGGGGGAAGTATTTTGTGGTAGGTCGGGTACCAACCTTCCTGCATTATTCCTTGTTAACCCATGGAGCATATTATTTATTTAAAGTTACCTAAGGGTCCACGCGGAGGAGGTAAGGGTTGGGGTCTAGCCCCAGCCCGTAGTTCTTTTACTCCCATACAACCAAAATCAAGAACCCGAGTGCAACACATCCAATGATAAGGTTTGGAATGGGGAAATACCACCTATACACCATGTGACTCAAGGCGGTGACCAACGTCTAGATGCACCGATCATGCCCGTCTCCTATGATGGTGCCATGCGACCAGAGCTAGTGGAGGAGAGGCCAGCACACAGCCCCTAGGGGATTGGCACTTGTCCATATGATTCCATATGGTTTTGTAAAAGGGGTGCGCACCTAGGCCAGAGGGTCTTATTATTATTTTTGTAACAAAGTGCCTAATTTGCTATTGTTTTGGCCCAGATTGGGCATTTTTTGGAGATTTATTGGCCATTTGGATGGGGATTTGACCCCAAAAAGAGGTTAGATCTTTGTGGGAAGTTGGGATTCTCTAAATAAGCCTAAAAATATATATAAACCAATCTTATTGAGCTTGATAAGGTACTTTGTATGCAGGGAATTTAAAGAGGAGTTTGAGTTTTTAGGGGCATTGAGTCATGTTTTGAGAGGAGATTGTTGAGGAATGTGTGCATCTGCACAAGAAGGTCTTGTACAACTGATAAGAAGCCTATTTGTAACAACAAAGAGCCATTTTAAAGAGAACTTGATCATTTAAAGATAAATAAAGAGGTCCTCCACTTGGAAGCGGGCCCGAAGATGTAGCCACACATTGGTGAACTTCGTTAACAAGTTCTTTGTGTCTATTTATCTTTCTTCTTGTTGTTATCTTCTCTTATTTGCAACATGGTTTATGATGGTCGAACTATTTAATCATTCATGATAATCAAGTTAATTTTAATTTGTTATTAATTCCTTTCATTTTTGGATCAAGTATTTTGGTATCAGAGCTTTGGTTGTATTGGAAGGTTTAACAAGTGCAGGATTGGATGCTCACAATATCGAAATCTCAAAGAGGGAAAGGATCATTGGATGAACTAAGTTCAAAGATTGAATGAGTGTTGAGGAAGAAAATAATGGCTTCAGAAGGAGAACCTCTCCACGAACTAGAAAGTTCGAAGAAGCATTTTTCTCCATGTCATAAATGGTCAAAGTGTTATATGATGATTTCTTGGAGAGAAAGAAACCTATTCCAGGAGATTATTTTATGAAGGGGAAAAGTGAAGGAAAAGGAGAATCTTCAAATCCTCCTCCTTCACCACCTTCACCACCTTCACAGGATCTTAAAAAGTTCGATAAGACTCTCTCTTCATGGATTTATTTTACATCTTCATTACAAAACTAATTTTATCCTCTAGCTTATATGCAACAAGATATTATGTCATGGCAGAACTTTAGACAGTTAAAAGGACAAACTGTTCAAAGTTATACACAAGAGTTTCGAAAAAGAGATTTATTGTTGGGAATACCATTGGATACTCAAGAGACATTGCCTAAGTATATAGGTGGTTTTAGCACTAGGAGTCACTCCTGAATTGTGGCAGGAGTAAGACTGATACCCATTAGTTTATATGTCACGATTGTTTATAAAAGGGTGTTTGAATGGAAGAAAACTTAGAAAATATTTCTTTCACTCAGAATCATGGACCGGGATATTCATGAATAAGTGAGGTCTTGATCTAACTTCCATTAGTAAGTTGAGTTAAAAATGAGTAGAGGGAAAAATTTGTGAGAAATATGAACAAGACTACTATGGGCATCATGCCTTCTAGCAGCTTGGAGAAGAAAAACAAAACACTAAAATGTGCCTAAGTGACACAGTTACAAAAACTATAAGGACAACTAGAATGGATCTTCCAATTCCAAGCATCTCAATACTACCATAACAACTTGATTGGATCCTCCAATTCTAAGCTATTTAGTGTGAGAGGGAGAAATTAGCATAGGAAACAGATTAAAACTGGTGCAAACATGCAGTGATAAAACATACGTCATCCTACAATATCACAACCCTCGATTGGATCCTCCAATTCTGAGTGTTTTAATGTAGATCTTACAGAGATGGAAATAAGCCGACTTTCATTAAACAGGAAGTCTCAAATACAAATGCATCACCCAGAAAACCAGTGCTTCATCAAAACTTTATAGTCGGGACCTTAGCTCTACCATCAATAGATACCAAAATAACAAAAATGAATACATAAACATGGAACTGGCTCGAACTCCGTGAAACACCATCATGTCAGGAGATCAATGCTTGATGTTGAGGAGATTCTCTGTCAAGCTGCACATGCAGACATTGGGCAGACTACCCATGTAGTCTTCTGATGGACGTGATCTTTGTCAGAAAGGACTAACAATCACCCCTGCACTTTCCTTTTCCCGGATTTCTATTTATGGTAGGAGACAACGTTCAACCACCGTCAACTACCTCAATAATTTCTTTCTCAGGATCAGGTAAGGCCCGATCAACTCTGCACTTGGACAACATGGTTGCCTTTATTTGGTTGTTGCTGCTTAGTTGGAATGCTACAAGGAGGGTTCGGCCTACGAACGTGGATGAGGATCTGATTAGGGGGGGGAGATGGCACCAATCACTGTGAAGGTGATATGAGGGGTGTTGAGGTGGAAGCACTAGGTGGTGGAGGGATGGAGGCTATGGCACCAGATGGTAAATGTCACGTGGATATGGATGGTACACATGTGGAGTGGCATGAGGGTTAGAAAGGTTGATGTAGGGGGGAGATGACATGGAAGGTGGAGGAGACAGGTAGTGGAAAGAGATCGGTTAGGGAGGAGAACACGTAACCATGACGGAGTGACCTGGAGGAGGATGGACATGCGTCGGACTGTGAGGGGGAAGAATGGGAAGGGTCATGACACAGAGGAAAGAAGAAGATAGGTGGAGGACACATTTCACCAGGAGGCGAGGGAGGTAAGCTGAGGAAGAAGTGGTAAGAGGTAAAAGGGGGGCCCATGTAAAACTACCTCATTCCGGATGTGCCCCCCCCCCCCCTTGTTAAAGGAAGAATGGAAAGGGGGGTCCGGGATCAAGCCTCAAACATGGATCAAGGTGCCTCAATCACATCTGCTGAAAACCTATGTGCCCAATTCTGGACCCCCCCCACTTCGTTAAAGGCAGAATGGTGGGGGTTGGTCCAAAATTGGACTCTAACCGTAGATCTTGGTGTGCATCCCTCGACCGCCCAGATCCACGCACCCTTTAAAACAATGCGCCCGCTCAAAACTTAGGCAAAGTGGGTTTTTGACCCACTTTTTGTCATTTTTTCCACCAAAGGGGGGTCTTCTCTAAGATAACATACGCCCTAAAACATTAGGTGATAACATGTGGTTTTCATAGCTATTTACGACATACCATTCTTATGTTTAATCCAACTAGTTTAGATGAGGTATGTGTGCAAGCAACTCATCTTGAATCTAGAGGAAAGAATGTAAATGTTGATTTTGTAAAACCTTTTAAACCTACTGAAGGAAAATTCAAAGGAAAGGGTAAAGAGAAGTTCAAAGGGAAGAAAACTAATACAGTGAAGAAGGAAAAACCTACATGCACTCATTGTAAGAAAGAAGGCCATGGTGAGGATCGTTTTTGGGTCCTTCACCCAAAATCAAAACCAACAAAGTTTGGAAATAAGTGGAAGCCAAAAACTACTGCAACAGTTCAAACAGGTTTAGGGTCTGATTCAGGAGATGAGACCAAGGTCACAGTCATGGGAATCAAAGGTAAAAATTCTGAAGATATTACAATTTCTTCAGTTCAATATTTAAAAGTTGATAATGAAGTTGATGAGATCAAACGAACATAACTTTTTCACATAACAATAATCTCCAAACATACACAAATTGATAGTCTATTTGACAGTGGCTCACAAGTAAATTTGATATTAGAAAAAATTGTTAAAAATTTGTGATTAATCACTAAACCTCATAAGAAACCATATCCTTTAGGATGTATTCATAATGATAATCAGTTTCAAGTGAATAGACAATGTGTCCTAAAGTTTGCTATCAATTCACAATTTATAAATGAGGTTGAGTTGGATGTGGTTCCACTAGATATATGTGGTATTGTACTTGGGAGTCCATATCTGTATGATATAAAGGAAATATTCTATTGTGCAGACAGTAAGTGTCAATTAACTAAAGATGGAAAAGAATATGTGGTAAGGGCTCATCAGAAGAAATTGAATCTATCACTAATCAACTCAGGGAAAATGAAGAGAATTGTAAATGTTAGTAAAAGATATTTAGTAATGGTTGTAAAAGATAAAGACATTGTCATAATTGATACTTTCAAATATTGTGATACAAATTTGAAATATGACTTAGTTAGAATTGTTTCTGACTATGATGATATCTTTCAAGTCTTGAAAGGATTACCTCCAAAACGACAAGTTGAACATGAGATACAATTGCAGCAAGATGTTCCTCTTCCTAACACTAGAATGTATAGGTTATCAGTTTTGGAAAATACAGAGATAAAGAAACAGGTACAAGAGTTGATTGAACAAGGGGTCATCAGACCAAGTGCTTCTCCATGTGGGTCACCTATCATCCTGGTGCCAAAGAAAGATGGCACATGGCGCATGTGCGTGGAATTCCCATCCTTGAACAAGATCACGGTAAAATATCGTTACCCTTTTCCTCGCATTGATGATTTATTAGATCAATTGAAACATGCGGTTTATTTTACTAAGTTAGACTTAAGAAGTGGTTACCATCAAATCAGAGTTGTTGAACAATATATATGGAAAAATGATTTTAAAACAAAACAAGGATTATTTGAATGGTTAATGATGCCATTTGGGCTTACTAATGCACCTTCTACTTTCATGCTGGTTATGAACGATGTATTCAGGCCATTCATTGATGAGTTTGTAATAGTATACTTAGATGCTATTCTTATTTTCAGTAGGACCAGGGAAGACCATGTCCATCATGTTAGGCAGATACTTTCAGTGTTACAGAGAGAGAAAATTTTTGTAAAGTTGTCAAAATGTGAATTTGGCAAAATCTCTCTTGTATATTTGGTTCACATTGTAGGGGATGGAGATCTTAAGATTGATCCTTGTTGGCCCTTGACCAAGTTTTGGAGAACCTTGGTCACATTTGACCAATTTCGGGACTTCGACAGGTTGGTCAAAGGCGGAGCGGAGATCGCGGGATCTTAGACCATTCTTAGGCCATTTTTGGGTTTAGGGTTTATGTAACAGGTATGGGATGTCGGCCCATGGGTTTACCCATGTTGAGGCCCTTCTGTAATGTATAATTAAAAAGATAGGTGATGTAATTAAGAGAGACTCTTGGTGAGAAACCTAGATGTGTAATGTGGCCAGTGAGCTAAGTGCAAACATTTGTGGATGCTTCATGCATATTGTGTGTTAAGAACTTGCAGAGCTAAGTGCAAGTCATTGCAAGAAGCTTGTGTGCAGATTGTAAGAAGGATTTGTGCTTAAGCCTAGCTCAGGGAAGGAGGATTTGGCGATGTGCGGGAAGAACTCCTGTTCTATGCGGAGTGGATTCTTGTGGCTCTGTGCTTGTATAATATTGAAATAAGACAATAAAGAAGAGAATATTTGGTGGACGTAGCCGCACACTGGGGTGAACCATGTATATCCTGTGTTGTGGTTGCTTTGTGCATTATAGTTGTTATGTTATTGATGTGATGTATGCTTAGTGCAGTGATATATGTTAGATGAATATGATATAGTATCTTAGTTCCTATTAATGTGAATGAATGGTAGATATGATCTATTTCTATATGCTAGGTGCTTAGATGTATTAGATCTTGTTGAATATTGCGCTACTCTATAACTAGGATTTCAACCTGCAATGTGAATAAGGGTTAAATACTGATGAATGTTAACTGCTAAGTGCTCTGTTAAGTGTTTTAATCATAGATCTATGTCCCAGCTAGGTTGTAGACACTTGAGTCCTGCAACCACCCCTACCTCTACCTCAGGTGAGACTTCATCTGCTTCGCATGTGTTTCCAAAAGGGCTGGTAGTTAGGGTTTTTTTTGGTGTGTTGTTGAAGCATTGTACCTTGGGTATGCCCTTGTGTCAAAAAATGGTTCCGTTTTCGAGACCTGAAACTGTGACTGTTGGGAACTGAAGAAAAAAGAAATATATGTGTGTAGATCTGTTTCTTTACTACGCAGCATTATACTTGACTGTGAAGATCTATGATGAGAAAGGAATCAGATATGAAGAAAAGAGGTAAGATCTTAAAGCTTTGTGCTATGAGAAAGATAAGATAAGTGAAAAATTTTGTTTCGAAAGAATGGATGTAGGTATGTCTAATAGATTTTGTCTGAAAACTAGGGCACAACTAGAAGAAAGAAAATTGGATATGAATAGATTTGATAAGAATAGTGAATTATAGGTTATTCCTATGCATAGAAAGAATGTTTGGACTAACAAATGGATGAAGGATCCTAGATTTTTTTTTTTGCAGGTTAGTTACTATGATCCTAGTGTGCAGTACAAGAAAGGGTGGGGGTCATTTAAAAGAAAGAGAGGATTAACTCTTTGTTATAGTTGCAGAAGACCGGAACATCTTGCTAAGGAATGCCCTGGTAGAGGTCCTAGTTGTCTTTGTTGTAAATATATGGACCATGAAGTTTTGGATTTCCCTAGAATGATTGCTAAAGTTGAAAAGATGAATATAAGACAAGAAAACTATGAGAGAGGCCAAGAAACCAAGGATATGACTGAACCCCAGAAACAATCAGAGACTGTATTACTACAAATGAAAGAAACTCTGAACGATCACAAATATATCAACTTATCAGAGATATTAAACGTGAAGGAATGCATTGAAACAAGAATAGGAGACTTTGACATAGACTATGTTCTGGATGAGGAAACACAAGTGAATATCATGACAAAAAGAAATTGGGAAATTTTGGGAAAGCCTACTATGGTTCCTTCATAAGGAGGAATATGATTATTTAGAGGAAAAATGATAACCCTATGTGGAAGACTTACCCAGACAACTATGAGTGCTCATGGAACTTCGGTAGAAGAAGAATTTGAGATCATTAAGTTTGTTGAGAACAACGCCCCATTTTCCATTTTACTAGGAAAAACCTGGATTGAGAAAGATAAGACACGAAGGAAACAAGAAGAGGAGGATATAGAACAAAGAAAGAAATAACTAAGAGATTTCATGGCTAGGAGAATAGTGCACTTACTGAAAGAACAAGAGGACCATTTGAAGCTACTAAGGACCAGACATCTAGACATTGAAGTTTAAAGAACACAAGAAGACTGGAAACTCATGTTTGTACAAGAGAGTAGAGCACTTACCCCAAAAAGAAAAGAAGTATTACTCTCAGAACCCTTGAAAGAACCTCCAAAGTGTGAAGTTACTATGCCAAGAGGAGATTAGAACGATAATGGAAAGAGGAAACTAGTGACTCAAATTTTAGGAAATAAAGCCAGAAAGGTCAGCAAGAAGAAATCAAAATTAGAAAAGTTATAGGAAGTTCCAGGGAGGACTTCATAGAAGGAAGGTTTGCAGAAATGGAAGTTTGTCAGGATATCAGAACAACGAATATTGGCACTTCACCATGGTGAAGAAATATGACCGTTGGAGGCGTCACGACCGTTAGCTCGACGCTCCAGAATGACTCGAACCGTAGTTATGGCCAAAAAGATCATCGTTAGACCATTGGGACCACGCCATAATGGATGGAATTGCATTGATTGAGGCGTTCCTGCCCATTGGAGGAGTCCATTATGACGTTATCTATTTATCCCATCGAGCATTTCAACGAGAACACTTTTTCCAATCATGATTATCCGAGCCCATAGAGAACTAGTTGCTTTTGCGCAGTGCCTATTGAGAGCTCGCCACCCATTCTATTACATCACGTATTTGATCACCGACCTGAGATACCTAATTTTGAGCATGCACGTCAGGTGACTTAAATGAAGTAGATAAATCCATCGAAGAGATCCTCATATACCTCATGACTGAGAAGGTCATGTCTGCAGGAGTCCAAGCCTCGTCAATGAGAGGAGTGCAAGCATCCCCATCGACTGCTCATGGATCTGGACCATCCCGAGCTGCGAAGGAGAAACGAACCAAGCATCGTGATGAGTTGGCGAATACGAAGCTCATCCCATATATCCTACCTTATTATATCCTGCCCCTAGCTGACACGGTGAGCCATGAAACTATCCCGAGGGACTTCGACTACACCTTGATCACTGTGTACCTCCTGAAGGGGATATGCACAGTTGGACTGCAATTAGGAAAAATCATGACGTTGAATATCAGTGACTTCAATTTGGGAGATCACAAGAACCATGGAATTCTCACCCCACACAATTACTTAACCAGGACCAAGGGGAAGAAGTCAAACATCATCCCCCATCCATGGACTATGGACATCGCGAGGTCCACTATCCTGAACGTGATGAAAATACCACATCTAAGGAAGGCATCAGGAGGTTAACATGTGTGTTAAACTCATGTTGTATTGATTCCATGGAAGTTATATGTGGTTGGACAGACGCATCACTGTCAATTCAACGTTGATCCATCAGATCACCAGATTAAGCATGCAAGGACCAGGCCCACAAGCATTTTATCCAGGGAAGGCTGCAGATCGCATGCTGGTGTAGAAAATTAAAGATACCTATGGCGATGTGGAAAAGGGGAAGCAAGGATACAAGGTAGCCTCCATTTAGAATGTCGCAGTGTGCCTAGCCTGCTAGTTGATCCCTGGTAAGCTAGTAAGGAAGAACAAACCCAAGCAGGTCACAGGGTTCATTGTTGACCTTGTGGGAAAATGCGTGGAAGGGATACAAATGAACTAGGAGAGCTACCTCGTCAACCATTTAGAGAAAGAGTTTCGTTAAGATATGGATCAGGGCTACGAGTTCCACTTCAGTTGGATGCTAATCCTCATCTCTTTCATTGCTTGAGAAATTCCAGGAGGTGCGATCTTCCCTGAGATTGAGCCATCAGAACCCTTAGCTATGAAGTTGACCACACTTTGATATTCGAGTGACATGGTGAAATAATGACAGTGAAACGCAGTGTTCCACACCTACTACCTGCAGTTGAAGAGGGCTATTGAGTATTTCCCTCGGATGACATCGAACACCCTACATATGTTCAGACCATTTGTGAATTTCCATGTAGATAGACATTTTATTTATATCAATGCACACGGAGATGAACACAAAGAAGATATGAAGAGTTAATATAAACTCACAGAGGAGGACATGGAAGAAATAACTAAGGAATGGCCTAATGAGTTCCTTATACCAGTTGACCAGGAAGAACTATCTAAACCTGACCTCATCGGAAGTCCATTGGTTACTCATGAAGAGTATGATGCACCTAGCAGCTACAGAAGGAAGAAAAAGGAAGAGGTACAGGACCTGAACAACACATCAGAAGAGACTGCTTCAGACTCACCTAGAGTGGGAAGGGATGATGAAGTAGACAAGGAATAGGACAAAGGAGAAGAAGATAAGCATAAACAAGGCGAAGTAACACTGCCTAGGGACCCTATTGATGAAGCTGAGACCTCCAGTAAAAGAAAGGTTTCCCCCACGAAACCTACATCATGAAAGAAGTCCAAAGCTACTAAACCACAGATGCATATTGTGTTAATGATGGATGACATATATTTCATCATCATCGTTGTCTCAGATACCTCAGAAGACATCTTACAGTGCAATGAAGCCAAACAAGAGACCATGTATGAAAGAATTGAAGAAGGATCAAAGGGGTACAAGAAGCCCTCTATTCCAGCCGCACAGTGTCTCTTATGCTCCTGTCATCATAAGGAATAGAGTTGGGAGATGAACCTTCCTAGCTACGCTGAATAGAATATGTGACTGAAGCTCGCCTTCTTTGTGTTTAGGAAGAAAAATAATAGGCCACAGAGGCCTTAAAGAAAGAAAAAAAGGAATCCAGAGAACAACTCCAAGCTGCGCAATAAGAAAGAGATGACATCCAAGACAAGTTTGCAGAGGATAGAGTGCAGATACAGAAGGAAAAGGAACAGTTACTCACAGAGAAGATTCAAGTTAAAGAAGTAGTCACTAGAGAACTTTGCTCTGTGACAGGATTAGAATAGAGGGAAGAAGACACAGTGTAAAGACAAGTAAGAAATATTTCCAAAGTTATTCAACAGCTCCAACAGAGGATAGCAGAACTAGAGTTACAAGCAGTGCCAAGAAATCCATAGGAAGTGCGGACCAGAGAGAAGAAACTGACTGAAGCACAGTCCAGAGAATCAAGGAATTGGCCTTAGAATGTAAACAACTTAGCATTCGAAGTGCGCAAACTTACGAACGCCTTGTAGAGGACCTTAAACTAAGGACACTAGAGTCACAACTTTAGGAGGCCAATAATCAAGCAACAACGGTGCAATCTCAGTTGAATCCACTACCAGTGGTCGAGAGGTTGAAACGATCCCAGGAACAATGAACAGTTCAACAACAAGTCCATGCCATATAGATTAAGTTCATGGAAGTGACTTAGCGACTCCATCTAGTGCAATATGCAGCTTGCATACTTTTTTAGGAGATTGAAGGATGAGGTGCATAACTGGAAAAAGTGGTCACCACAGTGGAACAACACTTGGAAGGACCTATGACGGAGAAGGTTATTCAAGAGTTTGTCAAGCAAGAGGCTCTGGTGAAGCAAAATGTTGAAGCAACTTGAGCCAAGCTCGAGGCATATGAAGAAGAGTTACCCAGATCAGAGTGACTCAGGACGAGTCACAGGTGAGTGTTGGAGGCCTGTTGGCCCTTGACCAAGTTTTGGGACTTCGATAGGATGGTCGAAGGCCGAGCGCAAGGCAAAGTGGAGATCGCAGGATATCGATCCCTTCTTAGGCCATTTTTGGGTTTAGAGTTTATGTAATAGGTATGGGATGTCGACCCATGGGTTTACCCATGTTTAGGCCCTTTTGTAATGTATAAATTAAAATCTAGGCGATGTAAGTAAGAGAGACTCTTGGTGAGAAACCTAGATGTGTAATGTGGCCATTGATCTAAGTGTGAATAGTTGTGGATTCTTTGTGAATGTTATGTGTTAATAAATTGCAAAGCTAAGTGAAAGTCATTTAAAGAAGCTTGTGTGCAGATTGTAAGAAGGTTTTGTTCTTAAACCTAGTTCGGGGAAGGAGGATATAGTGAGGTGTGCGTAGATCTCCTATCCTATACGGAGTGGGTTCTTGTGGCTCTGTGCTTGTAGAATATTGAAATAAGACAATAAAGAAGAGAAGCATTGGTGGACGTAGCCCCACACTAGGGTGAACCACGTATATCCTATATTGTGGTTGCTTTGTGCATTATAGTTGTTATGTTATTGAAGTGATGTATGCTTAGTGGAGTGATATATGTTAGATGCATCTGATATAGTAGCTTAGTTCTTAGTAATGTGAATGAATGTTAGATCTGATATATTTATATATACTAAGTGCTTAGATGTATTAGATATTGTTGAATACTGTGTTGCTTTGTAACTAGGATTTCAACTTGTGATGTGAATAAGGGTTAAATACTAATGAATGTTAACTACTAAGTTCTCTGTTAAGTGTTGTAGTCACAAATCTGTGTCCCAGCTAGGTTGTAGACACTTGAGTTTTGCAACCATCCTTGCCTCTACCTCGGGTGAGACTTCATTTGCTTCAGAGGTGTTGCCGAAAGGGCCGATAGTTAGGATTTTGTTTGTGTGTTGTTGAAGTGTTGAACCCTAGGTTTGCCCTTATGCCAACAATCCTTCTAAAGTTGAGGTCATTGTAAATTGGCCAAATCCTACAAATGTAACTGAAGTAAGAAGCTTCATGGGAGAAACAGAGTATTTGAGGAATTTTATTACAAACTTCTCTCTAATTGTATCTCCTCTTCATGCTTTAACAATTGTGAAAATGGGATTTCAGTGGGGAGGAAGCCAAAAAAAGGTTTTCGATACTTTGAAAGTGAAGATTAGTATAGCTCCTGTTCTGGAGTTTCCAGATCTCCAACAGTCTTTTGGAATTGAAACCGATGCAAGTGACTATGCCATGGGGGCAGTGATGATGCAACACATAAATCCCAAATGCTATCATTCTGAGACCTTCACTACATCAGTAATTAACTATCCAACCTATGATAAATAATTGTATGCTTTAGTACAAAGTGTTAAGAAGGGGAAACATTACTTAATGGGAAAAGAAACAATAATACATACCGATCACCAACCATTACAGTATCTACAATCACAAACTAAGCTACAACAATAAAGGCATTTTAGATGGATGGGATTTTTACAACAATTTCATTTGGTCATCAGATATAAAAAGGGAATTCATAATAAATTTTTGGATATGTTATCTAGGCCTCCTAGTACAATTGCTACAATCCTTAAGAAAAATTCAATTACTCATGAAAGTTACATTGAACAATATGTCGAGGACAAATATTTTAAGGAAGTCTATGCAACTTTAAGTCATGGTAAAAGAGCAGAAGATTTGAATTATCATATTAAAGACAAACTTTTGTATCATTTGGGAAAGTTATGTATTCCAGAAAGTGAAAGAGTCCATGTAATTAGGGACGCACATACTTCTCTTATAGCAGGACATTTTGGTGTAGACAAAACAGTTTCTCAGTTACAAAGGTTTTGTTATTGGCCTCAAATACATCAAAATGTGTCTAAGTATGTAAAAGGATGTACTATGTGTGAAATAAGAAAACCAAGTAAGAAAAAACTAGGATTGTACACTCCACTTCCTATTCCTTCTAGACCATGGGAAAGTGTATCTATGGATTTTGTGGGGGGATTGCCTATGTCTAGAAAAGGTCATGATTACTTGTATGTAGTTGTGGATAGGTTTAACAAGATGTGTGTTCTAATTCCTTGTAAAAATCAAGTCACAACTGAACAAACATCGCAAATGTTCTTTGAAAATGTATGGGTTCATTTTGGGTTACCTACTTCTATTGTATCTGATCGAGACTCCAGGTTCATGGGGAAATTTTGGTCAAGCTTGTGGGAACTTATGGACACCATACTAAAGAAGAGCACACCTTTTCATCCACAGATGGACGAGAAGATAGAGGTGGTGAATAGAACATTAGTGCATATACTTCAGGAATATTGCAACAAGCATCCTAAGCTTTGGGATGAATATTTTTGTTATGTGCAACATGCGTATAATTGAGCCAAGGATTCTTCTACTCAAAGATCTCCATTTGAAACATGTTTGGGATACTTGCCAAAATATCCTTTGGATTTTGTCTTTGGGAAATACATTGCAACATACATGCACAATGATGTGGACAGGGCTACAAAGTTCATGGAACGAATGCAGTTGATTCATCAGACGGTACAGGAACATTTGGAGAAAAGAGAAGCCAAGTACAAGGTGAGGCATGATATGCATCGAGTTGATCATCAATTCAAATCGGGAGATCAAGTCAGGTTGTACATCAACAAGGAAAGAATGCAAGGAGAAGGTAAAAATCTAAAACCAATTCGTTATGGTGCTTTCAAAATTTTATACAAGATTGGTACTAATGCTTTCCGATTAGATTTTCATCCATATATGCAAATTTTTTCAGTTGTAAATGTGGAAAACTTAAGATTGTAGGAGCCTCCTATGATCGAGGACCAAGGAGAGAATGTTCAGATTCCTTCCATAGAATATTTTTGTCCTGATTATATGAATGAGTTGCAGGAAGACACCATTATGGAAAAAAGAGTTCATACATCTCGCATGGGGAATGTGTAGTATCTTCGAGTGGGATTGAAGGGAAAAAGTCCAATTCATGCCAAGTGGATGGAAACCATAAACATGAGGGAACAATATCCCTACTTATTTACCAACTGATACCAGAATTTTGGTGGTCCAAAATCTTCTAAGTGGGGAGGATTGATCTAGGAGGCTCCTCAGGTCCAGAAAAATGCTCAAAAATGAGATTTATTGGAATCAGACGAAACCAATTCCATTTCTTTTGGCTCGTGGTGCCGATTTTGACCATATATTTACTTCCTCAAAAGGACACTATATGAAAAAGTTATCACACTCTGGTCGATTTCCCAAATAGGCAAAAAGTCAACGATGACATCATCATGATGATGTTGCATTGTCTGGAGGTGACACTTGGCAAGTGACATGGTTGTATGGATGGACACATGGCAGGTAAACATGCAATATGACCTGACATGTGGCATGACAGGTGGGCAGGTGACTGGTTGTATGGATTGACGCGTGTCAAATAGGTGGCAGCTGACCATACAGTGATGTGGCAGAGCAGTGGCATGTTGACTGGGTAGGTGGCAGATGTGGTCCAATCAGAATTTGAAAAGTGTCACTTTGGTGGGTGAGTTAAATGGTGCCACATGGCCCAAACATGGGCTGCCAGGTGGAATCCCATCATTTGTTGGTTGTGGTAAAAGTTTTGGACTTCTTAGGAATCGACCGCATGACCTCTAGCATGGGGGAAGTGTTTTGGGGTAGGCCAGGTACTAATATGCCTATGGTGTGCCTTGTTAATCCATGGCGCATATTATTTATTTAATGTTACCTAAGGGTCCGGGCGGAGGAGGTAAGGGTTGGGGTCTATCCCCAACCCACAGTTCTTTTACTCCCAAACAACCACACTCAAGTAGTCAGGTGCAACACATCCAACGATAAGGTTTGGTGAGGGGAAATAACACCTATACACCATGTGACTCGAGGCGGTGACCAATGACCAAACACACTGATCGGGCCCTAATACTATGATGGTGCCATGCGACTAGAGCTAGCGGAGGAGAGGCTAGCGCGCAACCCCTAGGGGGTTGACACTAGGCCATATGATTCCATATGATTGTGTAAAAGGGGTGCGCATCTAGGCCAGCGAGGCTTATTTTAATTTTTTTAACAGAGTGCCTAATTTGCTATAGTTTTGCCCCAGATTGGGCATTGTTTCGAGATTTATTGGCCATTTGGAGGGGGGTTTGACCCCAAAAAGAGGCCAGATATTTGTGGGAAGTTGGGCTTCTCTAACTGAGCCTAAAAACTATATAAACCAAGCTTATTGATCTTGAGAGGGTACTTTGTATGCAAGGAATGTAAAAAGGAGTTTGAGTTAATGGACCATTTCTCATGTTTTGAGGGGCACCGAGTCATGTTTTGAGAGGAGATTGTTGAGGCATGTGTGCATATGCACAAGGAGGTCTTGTACAATAGATCAGAAGCTTGTTGGTACAAAAAAGATCCATTGTAAAGATAAATTGAGCATTTAAAGATCAATAAATAGGTCCTCCACTTGGCCCAGAGACATAGCCACACATTGGTGAACTCCGTTAACAAGTTATTTGTGTTTATTTATCTTTCTTCTTGCTGTTATCTTCTCTTATTTGTAGCATTGTTTATGATGTATGAACTCTTTAATCATTCATGAGCATCAAGTTAATGTCAATTTTTTATTAATTCCTTTCATTTTTGGATCAGGTGGGTAGTTGTAAACCATTTGAAAAGAAACTATGCCTATGGTTGGGTGGAGAAGGGAACGCCCTTCAACAGTTTCCAACTAAATTCAAGTTGTTAGATAAGTGTTTCTCTAAGCCTCATATTGTTCTTAATTATTTTCTCTCATAATATGAATTCTGTGAATTTTATGACTGTTGGAGTTATATTCTATTTAAATAAGAGAACTTGTGATGTTGATGTGTTGGTGATGCTAAATATGAAGTGGAGTTTGAAAATCACCTATATTGTTGAATTTACCTTCTGTTTGTACCTATATAGACAAATAAAGTGCTAGTGACATGTAGCCATTCATATTTGGAATAGAATATGGGTGGATCACTTACAGAAGTATGCATGCATATGTATAAATCTAAGTATATAAAGGAGATAACAAGTTTTCTAGAGAGAGGAAATTCATCCTGTGTTAAATCAGTTCAGGAACTTAGGTGAATTTATGAGTCATCTTTCAGTTAAATACTATTTTAACTTATCTCCTTAATTCTTAGCCATTTGTGTCCTAAAAGAAGAATTCTAGGTGTAATTGTTAAGGTTGATATACATTTACAATTCATCTTAAGGAGAACATGAAAATTAACTAGAATCTCTATAGAAATTTAAAAAAAAAAACTGAGATGATTTTTCTGCCTAAGACTAATTATGATCTAAAGATACTCTCAAGTTTTGTATTAGAATACTTAGTGAATAATAGACTTCAAAATTGTATTGGGCTTTAAGGAATTAGTCTAAATGATTTTTTTTTTAAGTGTGTATATATTACCTTTCAAGATAAAAAATTACAGTAGCGTCATAAATGTCAAGGAACTATTTGTGTTGAATTTCCCCAAAGGGAAACCAATTCAACTAGTTTCTTAAAACTGAAAGCACCAAAAATTTAAATAACACAAACCAAATCATCCCATGGGTAAACTGATTCATATAGACCTGAATTTCCAACTAGAAAATAAAAAAAGACTAACTTTTTCAACACAAAAAGGAAACAGTGTGTTAGATGCAACAAATGTCCCAAGATGACGCTTCTAAAAACGTGAAAGATTGACAAATTAAACATGCAAACTGGCAACTACGCTCATGCATTTTGCTCTAACTTTTTCCAAAGTTGCACATTGTTGTCGTCTGGATACCCAGAGAAAGGAAGGTCATTGAGGATGTTGGTGCATTGATGGTCAGTTCTGGAGAGTGCTTGGTGAAGAGAAAAGAGGAGAGCATAGAAGCAATATGTTCCCCTCACTTTTCTATAAGTTCCAGCTGGAAGCATAGGTTGTCCACATGTTTTTGGATAGTAAACACCAATTCATACAATAACTCCACTAATTCCTGAATTCTTGAACATGAGACAAAATCTGTGCATGAATGAGGCTGGCTCAAAGGATCTTCCTAGTGGGCTTGGGTTTCTTCCAAAGGATCCAGGAAAGAGGGTGGTGGAAAGTGGATGGAGGGTGGTGGTGAGGGTATGGAGGGTGGTGGCAATGGAACATAGTGCTCAGGTGAGTTCGTGGGGGTGGTCATGGTTGGCTGAGAGGAAGAGGCCAAATCCTGAATTGGGCCAGGAGCAAAGCCCAATTAATTTCACTAGAGATCAAACCACTCCACCCGATAAGCCCAAGGCGAGGACAATGGTGGAAGGCTACTCTGGCCTAGAGAGGTCTGGGGATAGGAGGAAGGCGAGGAGTTGGGTGAAGGAGAAAGGACTGGCGGGTGTCAGATGGCCATTCTTGATTTATTTTGATACTAGAATAGACCTTAATTTGGTTTCCCATGAAGTCGAGGCATGGCCAAGGCAGAGAAAAATAATGAAGGTGTAGAGATCAACCAAGCAAGGAAGGTGAAGGCTAGAGAGAATTGCAAACTTGAATTTTCTAGGGAGGAAATGAGGGAACATGTTGGTCCCGTCGAGGAGCGACATCATAAAATGCAAAATGGAGGGGATGTTCACACATGTGCAGAGGTGACAACCATAAATGCTCCTCCATCATCTGGAGGAGGATGGTGAGGAGAAATCACATGAGCATTTAGTTGTGGGCTTGCAGAAATGAATATAGCCCTCACTCATCATAGGTATAAGAGGAGGGGCGATGCATGCAACGGTCATGTGGCTGGTGCAATGTTGGAAGGTGTCACCCTCTCCATTGGACATGTTTTCCTTGTTGGCACCCCATCTGAGGGGAAATACTCTAAATGTTATTAAACATTAAAATTCATTATAAATGAGGTATTTCCTAAAAAATTTAAAATACAAAAGCTCCAAAAAATTTATTTAGACTTTAATAAATGTTTATGCTAATTATGGACTTTAATAAACACTTGTGCTAATTATGGGCTAAAATCCCTACAAACTTGGAAGGAATCCACCTTATATTGGGGAGTTGTAACTCCTGGTAGAATATCATAATTTACTATGGGGGGGAATCCTTGTTTGAAGAAAAACTCCTTAAATTTACGTAGGGAAAGTAAATCTCGGTAAGGAGGAAATTTACTCCTTTACCCAAGAAGAAAATAAATTATAAATCATATTTTAAGTCAATAATGAAGAAATCTGGTGGGAAAGTAGGAAATTGATTTTCAATTCCTTTTAATTAAAGGTTTAATTAAATAAAATTAAAATTAAATCTCACTAGGCATTGAATTCGTGCAGGGAAAGGGTAATATGTGTGTGTGTGTGTGTGTGTGTGTGTTAATAAACCCATAATTGATCTCTATGATCATTTCTTAATACACTTCGAAACTTTGGAGATTCGGGGCTTCATGACTCCAAAGGTTTGACGTGGAGAGAGAACTGGAGAATGACCTGAAGTCCAGAGGATGACATACTAAACTAGATTATTCCACCCATGATCAAACTCTTAATAATTTCATAATTATTGGAACTTCAGGCATTGGGAGTGATGAAGATGTGAAATATATATATATATATATATAACAATTTCACATGTCTCTCACTCCCAATGCTCAAAGTTCCAATAATTATGAAATTATTAAGAGGTTGATCATGGGTGGATTAATCTTGTTTAGTATGTCATCCTCTGGCCTTCAGTTCATTCTCCAGTTCACTCTCCACTTCATATATATGTATGTATGTATATTGGAAATTTATGAAAACCTGGTGGGAAAGTAGAAATTGATTTTCTTTTCCCTTTCATTAAAGGTTTAATTAAATAAACTTCAAATTAAATCTCACCATGCATTGAATTTGTGTAGGGAAAGGGTAATGTGTGTGTGTGTGTGTATGTTAATAAACCCATAATTGATCACTATGATCATTTCTTAATACACTTCAAAACTTTGGATATTCGGGGCTTCGAGACTCCAGAGGTTTGAAGTGGAGAGTGAACTGGAGAATGACCTGAAGGCCAGAGGATGGCATACTAAATGAGATTAATCCACCCATGATCAACCTTTTAATAATTTCATAATTATTGGAACTTCGGACATTGAGAGTGATAGACGTGTGAAATTGTTATATATATATATAACAATTTCACTCGTCCATCACTTTGAATGCTCGAAGTTCCAATAATTATGAAATCATTAAGAGGTTGATCATGGGTGGATTAATATCAATTAGTATGTCATCCTCTCACCTTCGGTTCATTCTCTAGTTCACTCTCCACTTCATATATATGTATGTATGTATATTGGAAATTTATGAAAACCTCGACACAAATTTTGATGGAGTTTATTATAAATTAATATATTACAATAATGAGACCAACCAATTTTCCATTTAAAATTATTATTTAACATGTAATGTATACATGTGGGACATTGGGAATTTGGGGCATCATGATGTTGAAGTGATTTTGTTGTGATAACTCCTGAAGTCTTCTGGCCCGAAGTTTCTTTAGGAAAGAATTTAATGGAAAAAATTATAATTCTTAAGTACAAACTTTAATGGGGCTTATGGTATTATAATATATCATAATATTATAAAATCCTTACCTGGAGGAGGCCAACCTTTTTCCCAAATAATTATATTATATAAATTCTATAATCGACGTTCATGGGACCACTTCGAGACTTCGATACTCCGGGATGTTTGAGGAATGGAGAGTGTGTTGAAGAGTCGAAGTAGTTGAGCTAGAGTTTCTTTGTCATTCCAATATTAAAATACAGTAGTGGGGATTTATTAAATCTAGGTGCAATTCTCAAGGAGGTGTTTTCCAATAAATATATAATAATAATAATAATATTTTCATTATAATATTTTCACGTGGATGAGGGCAATTCTTTTCCCTTTTTAAAATTAATATTTAATTCTTAACACATATAAGTGTGGACCCCTTCGGGACTTCGAGACTCTAGGAGCTCAGGATTCTTGGACTACGGGATGTTTGGGGTGATAAGTACATGAGCTAAAATGGCCAAAGGGTCGAACCTACTTTTCTGTGTTCCAAGGTTATAATAAATATCAAATTGATTTAATTATATTATATTATGTTTAGTGAGATTAGTAATATGAAATCGAGTATAATAAAAATTTAATAAAATTTATTATATTATAAGGTAATATAATTAATTACATTTGCATCATAATATAATATATGTGGGACCCTCTTTGTAACTTTTTCATTCAGGGGTTCTGGGTATGTCCATATGAGCATGGAGAGTAATCATATTGAAGTCCATTTATGTAGGTATTAATTGTCATTAATAAATCATAAGTGTCATTTAATATATTTAATTATATTATAATATAATCCCTTATGATTATATTATAATATAATTAATTAAAAATACTATTTAGCAACATGATTAGATTATGAGTTGAAATGTGAGGTACTAATATAATAATTAACAATAAATTCACCCCAAAATTTGGGATTACAAAGGTGAAATGGAAGTAATCCTTAGTTTTATCAGGTCGATAACTTAGGCCAAATAAAAATGTAATTACAGGGTTAATAATTTAATAAATATTAATTACCCCTAATGGGGATTAAATAAATGGTTAGTAAAGTGTGGGATTATATTATGATAATGATTAATTAATTTAATATGCCTATAAGAGCTAGACACGTGTCAACCTTTGGTTGGGAAAATCTTTGTATGCTATGATGACGTGGCGTGTCGGGTGACAAGGAGCCGCGTGGGTGCCGCATGGTGGTGAGTGACTCTAGTCAATGAAGGCCTAAAGAACTTTTAAAGACCATGAGCTTTGATCCAAAACTCAGATCTGGACAAATTTATAGTCATTGGAAAACCCTCGTCGAACTGAAGACGATGGAATCCTAGTTACAGGGATTTGAGGTTATTGATAAAAGAAAACCTTTTATGCCCCATGCATTAAAATGATAATTAGGTGGTTTGGGTGTGTGAAAAAGTGGTTTCAGAGAAGGAAACAACACTTGACCTACTTGGGCTCATGAACGAGTTGAATATAAATTTATTAGAGAAATTTTAAGGGGTAACACCATATCTTACCCCATCCATCAGAGCTTATTTAAAATCTATTATTGAAGAAATGAATGGAACTTTATGTTGTTGTTACATGTTTTAGAAATCTGAACCATGTGTTGCTAATGTTTCCAAATAACGAAGTTGATTTCACCTTACAAATTGCATGATCTATTCTTAAATTAGTAGACAATTAACTAACATAAAATGGTGTTATAATCACTTAAATAGTTAGTGGAAAATAAGGAAAACTACAACGTGAAGAATGGTGACACACCATGAGTTGGGAGAAATATCCCATAATAGAGAAGAAGAATCTGATGAGAGGAGGGTGGTGGAGACCCCTCCAGATTTGGCTGAAACTGTAAAAAGCCTCATGGAAGAATTACAAAGTTGTAAATAAGACAATGAAAGGATGATAGAAGAATATGAAAAAGAAACTGAAATTAATGTAGTTCTACTGCAAATCCTATCATATATACAAAGGAAAATACGGCATGGGCCATCAACTAGTAACATGGATAAACATAATACTAATAAAACCCATAACCCACATGAGATACAAAAATATTCTCTTGAAATTAGCCACACAAGAAGAAGCACCTCAAAGAAGGCCCAACATGGAGCTGAGAGACATGCTAATGTCAAGGATTCAATTGAATTATACTCTAGTGAGGGAACCAACAACTCTAAGGAATTTTCTAGCAGTGAGACTAGTTTACATTCTCAGAAGAAAAGAAAGAGGAGGAAACATTCCAAGAGCCATGAACCTGAATAGTTTAAGAAAGAAAAACCACCCACTTTGGTTCCACCCGAAAGCATGGTTCGTCCACATTTTTTGGATAGTAAACACCAATTCATACAATAAATCCACTGACTCCTAAATTCTTGAACATGAGAGAAAATCTGAGCATGAATGAGGCTGGCTCGGAGTCTCTTCCTAGTGGGCTAGGATTTCTTCCAAAGGATCCAGGATAGAGGGTGGTGGCAAGTCAACGAAGGGTGTTGGTTAGGGTATGGAGGGTGGTGGAAATGGGATAGATTTCTCAGGTGAGTTCACGGGGGTGGTCATGGTTGGATGAGTGGAAGAGGCAAAATCCTGAATTGGGCCAAAAGAAAAGCCCAATGAATTTCCCTAGAGCTCAAACCACTCCACTTGACCAGCCCAGTGTGAGGACAAAGGTGGAAGGTCACTCTGACCTAGAGAGGACTGGACGGAGGAGGGAGGCGAGGAGTTGGGTGAAGGAGAAAGGACTAGCGGGTGTTGGATGGTCATTCTTGCTTTATTTTGATACCAGACTAGGCCTTACGTTGGATTCCCATGAAGTCGAGGCATGGCCAAGGAAGAGAAAAATAGTGAAGGTGTAGAGATCAACCAAACAAGCAAGGTGAAGGCTAGAGAGAATTGAAAACTTGAAGTTTTCTCAGGAGGAAATGAGGGAACATGTTGGTCCAGTTGAGGAGTGGCTTCATAAAATGAAAAATGGAGGGGATATTCACATATGTGTAGAGGTGACGGCCATACATGCTCCTCCATCATCTCGAGGAGGATGTTGAGGAGAAATCACATTATCATTTAGTTGTGGGCTTGTAGAAATGAATGCAGCCTTCACTCATTACGGGTATAAGAGGAGGGGCGATGCATGCACCAGTCATGTGGCTGGTGCAACACTGAATGGTGTCACCCTTTCCATTGGACATGTTTTCTTTGATGGCACCCCATTCGAGGGGAAATAGTCTAAATGTTATTAAACATTAAAATTCATTATAAATGAGGAATTTCCTAAAAAATTCAAAATACAAAAGCTCCAAAAACTTTATTTATACTTTAATAAATGTTTATGCTAATTATGGACTTTAATAAACACTTATGATAATTATGGGCTAAAATCCCTGCAAAATTGGAAGGAATCCCCATTAAATTGGGGAGCTGTAACTCCTGGTAGAATATCAGAATTTACTATGGGGGAAAATCCTTGTTTGAAGAAAAAATCCTTAAATTTACATAGGGAAAGTAAATCTCGGTAAGGAGGAAATTTACTCCTTTACCCAAGAAGAAAATAAATTATAAATCAGATTTTAAGTCAAGAATGAAGAAATCTGGTGGGAAAGTAGGAAATTGATTTTCAATTCCTTTTAATTAAAGGTTTAATTAAATAAAATTCAAATTAAATCTCACCAAACATTGAATTCGTGCAGGTAAAGGGTAATGTGTGTGTGTGTT
>ML816495.1:19547-30287 GCA_009831015.1 Picea engelmannii
CCATGCTCTCAATGGGAGAAAGACTCACTTCTATGATGAGGTAGGATATCATGTGTGTTGCCTTTAGTTTCAAGATTATAAGTTATAAAACACTTTTGGATTTACTATATCTTTCGCCACGATTCTATAGAGATAATGAACCCTCGGCCTTCAAAACCATATAATATAACAAGAGTGACAAGAGTCTCAAAGAAGAGTTTATTCTTATATCATATCCCAAGGTTTGTTAACTTACAATTGTTTTCAAGTCCATAATAAACTTCCCACCATCCATTTATCCTTTTGTTAATGCTATAGTTCCAATTAATCTTGCAATAAAGATTGAATCTTAGATATTTGTATGACTTTACTTCCTCCAAGATGTTGTTATCATATACAAAATTAGCGTAGGTGATAGTTTTGGATTCAATCATCATAGCCTTCATTTTGTCAATGTTAACAGTCATACTTGTAATAGAACATAAATTCTAGATGGTCTTTAGTTGCTTGTCAAGATCATAGAGACTCCTTTCCTTAAGAACAATATCATTAATGCAAATCAAAAGGAAGATGACTATATTAATGAGAGTTAGTGTAATATCCCTCGGCAGAGCCCCAGTTGTAATTATGAATTGTAAACATGTTTGTTAGGCTGGTGAGTCGAGTTATAACAAGCTAAGAGGCTTATGTGATGATTATGCTAGAGAGCCTAGGATGCTAAGGCCAGGAGCTTGATTTCAGTGTATGTAATTATGCAGATCATTAATAAAAATTATACATCATTGCGTGTAGATCAACCATAAAGAAAGAGTGATGGGGGACTAAGATCCACTAGGTGGGAAGGGGCTAAGTGTATAGGAATAGGGGCTAAGATAGAGGGCTTACCTCCAAAGATATAATATTATATTATTATTTCCTAAAAGCTAAGGTTTGATATAACCAAGCTGTCCTAAGTTCCTGGGGGAAAGGGGGACAAGTGTTAAGTGGAGCTCATGCAGCTTCAGGGAGACATGTGTCAACCTGGGCGCATGTAGTTTTAAGTGGGAAAGTCAGCTTATTGTTAGGGATCTCATTCATGAGTCTCACGATTCGAAGGAGGGTCACGATACTTCACCATTCGGTCTACACTCTTGCGGGGTTAGTCACCCTGGAAGTCTTCCATACTCCCCACTAATTCATGCGCCAGTGTAACCTGCAGACACTGGGGTTGTCCTGCGTATTTCCTGTGAAGCTCGACGAACTTGTATTTTTCCTGAGTCGTGTTGTGTCGTAGCGGTTGGCGGTTGTTGCCAACACATTTTTGGATAAGCTTGGTTTGTTGCCACTTTAGGTGTCCATACTTGTTTTTTGTTGCTGTCGTCACCTGTGTGTTAGCTAAATGTTGTTGTTGTATTGCTTAGGAGCTTAATTGAAGAAGCAGGTTGTCATGCCTGTGAGAAACTCTCTCAGGTGAGAGAGTTTGTTGGGAAGTGAGTTCTCTTAGAAGGGAGTCCCGTAGCAGCTACAGTACTTTGAGACTTCTGGTCCAGCCTATTGTTGAAGCCCAAGGTAAGGGAGGTGTAGTAGTTGATGGACTTGTATTAGTGAAGGTGTACCCTCTTAGGGTGGAGCAGGTGTGTGGGGAATGAGGGTCTGTGGGTTGTGGGCGTAAGTGGCTCTTAGGATAAAAGATCCTTCATGTTGTTTTGTGCATGTTCATTGTTGTCCTTGCCAAGCCTAGAATTCCCTTACCCGGTGGAGTTTAGTCCCAGCTCAAGGGTGACCCATTGTTGAGCGTCATGAGCAACGTGGTCTATGGCTGGCAGGTTCATGGAAGGTCTACATGTAGTTGGTGTAATTCAATTGAAATATAAGTACCCATTCCTATGTTCATTTACATGTTGTGTATATGTACATGTGTTATAATTGATGAATATTGTTTGTATATGTTGTTATATTATGGGTTTTTCCTGTGAGTACTACATGTATGTTTCTATTGTTATTTCCACATTAATCTATGTATGAATATAATATGTTGTCTTTTTATGTTTATATTTATATGCATATGATAATTGTTATCTCTATGAATAGCATGGCCCAACCTGGGTGGCCGAGGGTGTTACAAAATGGTATCATAGCAGAGAAAAAAAATGATTGAGTCATTAGGTAGCACTACCCGGCAGGGGTTGGTGGTCGAGGAAATTAAAAAATGTTATCAGAGTCATGGTTTCGACACTAAGCTAAGATGGGCCATGTTAGTAGTTAACAAGACAAATATTTCAAAGTGAATTGTTCTCGAAAGGGAAAAAAATCGAGGTTCAAAGCATCCCTGGGTGCAAGGAGTGCGTCGACAGAGTCTTTGACTCAAAAATCTCGGGATAAATAGCTTGAGTTTTCTTGTGAAGGGACGCAAAGATATGTTGCAAGGACTGCACAGATATGAAATTCTACTAAGTGTCGAAGCAACCCTCTGAGGAGAAAGGGGTTCGAGAAACGAAGCTTAGGAGAGATAGAGGGATGAAATATTCAAAGGGGGAGAAACTCTCAAGGTTTAACGAGTTAACGACTAGGATTTATTCAGGAGAAAATAGAGTCACCCAAGACCATCAGATCTGGAAAAGTTGCAAGGGGTTTAGCCATGAGTTCCTTTGGAAATCCATGGAGTAATAGAGTCTATTTGTGTCGTCGATCTGAGAGAGAGGATATGTGGCGGAAATCCGTGGACTTCAAGAGAAAAAGAGTGTGGAGAGGTTGAAACTCCTGAAGTCTGAAGTCCCCGAAGTGGATCTACACCGTAGATCTGAGGAGAAGAGCTCGACCGTTGGATTGGGTCGAGGTTGGACCAGAACCGTTGGATCAAGCCAAGGGTGGAAGTTATGGCATTGTATGAAGGACAAATAACTCTCAAAGCTCCAAAGTCTGGAGTAATCCAGATCATCCATCAAAAGGGACCCGTGTCAACAGATTGGCTTGTTCAGGATTTTGGCATTCGGGAGAATTAGTGTGTGTTGACACGAGAACTCCTGAAGCTGAAAGATCCAAAGAGTTGAAGTAGTGAGTCATGATGGCATCACCTGGAGTTGACGTGGACCTCTCCTATAATTTCCACGTGCCCCCACCTGGATTGTGGGTAGTTATACTATGTGGACCCGTAGGGTAAAGAAGTCTGAAAATTTGGAATTCGGGAGACTAGAAGGAAGCAAGCGTAAAAACTTCCAAAGCCCGAAATTTCAGAGTGACGTGGCATGATGATGTCATGAGGAATGATGTGGACACATTCAATGTGTGCCATGTGTCAGTGGGTTTCAGACAAGTCAAATATTGAAATTCCATTTGGAATGTGACATGTGTCACCCATGTGTCTCAGCCGCTAGTATTCCACCACGTGGCACTCTGTTTGAGCATGGTTAGTGGGCCCCACTGACGTTGATCACCATACACCAAGATCAATGTCCAAGAGGCATTGTAGGGACCCAAGTTGCACGGGAGTTAATTCCCCAAGCTAGTCTCACAATCCAAACCACAGTATCACTGAGGGGTTACGTGTCAGCATCAAAAGAATTGTGGGGTGAAAGGCGGGTTACTCCAAACCGATGATGCATGCCCCCACAAATTGGAAGGCATTAAATGATGTGACATGATAGTTATTGAACATCAAAAACCCTGAGCCAGCGGATGCGTGGAGATAGGAGACTAATGTCCGAGGAAGGACACTCCGGAGGAAAACAGAACAGCTGGGCCACAAACCCTTAAAGCTTCAAGTGTCGAATGATTGACAGTCATCGATCTTTTGAAGGACATGTGACAAGTGGAGGTCTACTCTGGAAGATCAACACCCCGAAGAGAAAGGATTTAGGAACTTCCGAAGACAGACTTCTGAAATTCGGAGACTCGAAGTCTCGAATAAGCACCATCGACCTATTGTTGGGCCACAACCCGTGGTCACAAGGGTTGGGGGTTGAGAGAAAGGGGATAGTGCCCGAAAATTATTGCAGAGCAATGAAAAGCTCAGAAAGAAACTATTTCTAGGGATTCTTGATTAATTGAGAACCACATAATGAAATCTGAAATCTTTCCTTGAATTAGATTGATTTAGGAATACTATGGAAATTGTTAAGGACTTATGGCCTAACAATTTTGATGGAATGCACATTGTTTTTGCAAAGTTAAACAACAACTAAATCAGAAAAGGATTACCAGAAAGAAAAGAGATTAGTTGCACAAGAAGTGCATCAGAGAAGAAGCACAATTTTTAAAGGATCATAGCTTTATGCTCAAGGCTCAGAATTGAGCAAGCAAGTCGTGATTGGAAAGGTCTCGGAAAGAGGATTCCAGATGTAATGGTTACACTAAAATAGAAAAGGTGACAGATATTGGATAGACAAGTCAAGTTTGAAGCTAGTTGGGATAGATGGATCTAGAAAACAAATAAAAGTTGAAGGAATATCAACATGAGTAATTGGTTGGAAATGTAAAGGCATCCAAGAGTGATTTGGCTAGAAAGTGCTCAGGACAAAAAAAGTAATGCACAGTGATCAAAGTGGGAGCACAAGAAGATTCAGGAATCCAGGAAGAATTGAAGACTTCTGGGATCAACAAGGAAAAGTTTCACGAGGGAAAGAAGTTGTTGAAATTTTGGTGGCATTGCAGCAGTTGAATTAGGGTTGGTTGAACAACCATAAGCAGAAAAACAATTATTTCATGTTGCAAGTGGTGTTGATCATGTTGCTACATATGGAAGGAAGCAACATAAACATGAAGGTTGGTTAGGTTTGATAAAAGAAGCACGAAAGCTTCTACTGCCATCAGCCATACAGGTAACATCAAATTTATTAATGGAAGTCATGTAGGTATGAGTTTTTATTACTCTTTTTACATAATTGTTGAAGGGAATTTAGGTAAGAAATTCCTCAGTGAGACTTATTTTATAAAATCACATGATTACATTATCTGAATGCATACCACTAGATGTGGTAAAGGCTAGAGGCCTGTATTAATTCAAATATTTTTAGCTTCTGAATGAACACATTGACATAGTAGAATGTCATGTTAATTTTCTTATGGGGTAATAATCAAATAATTAAAAGATAAGAACTTGTTATAGGAATGAATGCCAGTAAAGCTAATCATGTATGAGACCAGAACATGGTTGGATATGGAAAAGTATGGATATGCATTACGAGGAAAATCTCTCTATGCACAGGGTAAACCACAACAGACAGAAATGAATTCAGAAATAAACTATCTTCTTAAGTATGCTATGTAAGCAAATATGCTAGAAACACAAGATAAAAGACCTACCTTGTCCAAACATTCAATGAAGTCCATCATTGAGACCTTGAACCAAAGCTATATATGTGCAACTAGTCCTCAACAACCAAGCAAAGCAAGAAGATGGTGATAATAAATGATGTTAGCACATTCAATAGCATAATCCATTAATAAACATGAAAAATACGCCCATGGAATAATAATTCAAATATTTACAAGATACAAATTGGACGGGAAAAGAGTATTTCTATTAATATATGATCAACAGAAGTGAAAATGTTACATACTTCTGTGTCGACATGGTTCGGAACCGAGAAACTAAGTTCCTTCCAGTTGAGCCTCCACCAAAGGCAAGCTCATAAAAGAGAAACAATGAAGTTCTCAATCAATAAGGGAAGAGCTTGGGGGATGAACATTCTGTTCATACTCAAAGAACAAAGGGATGCAGACTCAATATGAAGTAAATAATTTCTTCAAAGTAACTTTTCTCTCAAAGTTGAATTATTTATCCTCTTTTCCATAGCTCCTAATTGTCCCATTTATAGCCTTCAAATGGAAGTGAAGGGTTGAGTCGGAACGTTTCCAGTATATGAAAGGCCAAGGATCATAGATCTCCTATCGTGACTTGGAAACCTGACATTAATTTTCATTTTTTGGCACAAATCCAGTGTACTCGGGTTGTAGTGGTGCAGTCTACATATGCACATGTTGTATAGTAGGCAAGATGTGTACATGTGGAAAAATGTGTATTTTTAGCTCTGGGATTTACAAACAGGGATGATAAGTTTGCATGGGGAAATGGAAAAAGGCCTTTTGTGCAAGATTGCGTAGGGTGAGGAAAATCTCGCTATAACAGATTCCCCTAATGTGTGAGGTCAGAGGAGTATTTGCAATGGCCAAAATACATTATAAAAAACCCAGAAGTGAAGTGATGAGGAACCAATTGGAAGAACTAGTTTCTCATTACATTCGGCATTGACTTTGCATACATGGATGCCAAATAGAATTACACTACAGATCCATGTGAAAATATACCAAAGAGTTGTTTGTGGCCATGAATAGGAAAATACAAATGTGGTTACATGCCAAAAGTTTTCATAGTCACGAACAAGGCCCATTAGAACCATTCTCAAAATCAATCTGAAGATATATGTATACAATGGAGTACAATCTGATCTCCCATTATCATTGAAGTCATATAGGTATTGGTCCAATGAAAAGGAAGCAACAACTCAGGAAAGTTGCAGCCACATATTGATGTCTTCAAGTCTTCTACACAATCTGCCAAGGGTGAAAGTCTATATCATGTGAATAAATGAGTTGAGGTCGAAGATAATGAGACATTGTTTGATTATCGGTCATTGAGGTATATCATTAACAAATGTGAGACAGCCTACCGATAATTAAAGTAGGTATCAAGGAACCGAGTACATTATTACAAGTTTGAATAAAGGAGACGGTGTCGAACACCTAAAGAATCCATCGATCAAGAGACATTGATGCATTCCCAACTATCGATGGTGAGAGAACCTACCACTAATGACTACAAGCCTCAAGCTACGCATAAGACTCTAGGTCTCGTTTCCATAATAGATGAGATGAATTCGATGGAATGAGACTTATTGAAAGGAGAGCATTAAGGCATCTATCATCAGTCAGCACGAGGTACAAAGCAGAAGCTTCATGATTTGGAGGAAATCGGATGAAGAACATGTTCATGAACCAAGGAACCTATGCTTATTTCATGTGTGCCAAGTGCAAGCGGTAAATGAAAAAGACCCTCCAAATAACAACCAATGAGGAAAATTGTTGACAAAGGAGAGGAAACCACCAATAAGGATAATGGAATTCAAGACACTGCATGAATCCCAATGTGTGAATAGCGGTCTTGCCATCGAACACAAGGGAAACCACCCATTCCATGACCTATGGTGAAAGGTTGACTGTTGGGTTCAAGGTTACCTACTAATAATGAAAGTAGGGCCAAGGTGTGTGATAGGACTGCAGTATCATGTGATGCTAAGACAAACTGAGGGTATGGCTGACATGCAAAGTCAAGAGTTCTGAGGAGTGGTCGACACAGGTTGATATAATTCCTTTGAACAAGAGCATGAGACATATGGAAGACTCCAATATCATAGACTAAATGATGAAACTAGAAGATGTAGGAGGCATCGATTAAACTCTCTATAGGGACTAGAAGAGTAAACAGTTGGTAGAGAAGACTCTATAACAAGATCAACTTCCTAAGGCCATTCTAATCCCAAAATTATGATGCCAAATGGACTCAATAAATTTTTTCTCTTTTCAAAGGAAACACGACTACTGGAAATAAAAGATAATACCCCCTTCTTGCCCGTCTTTTTTTTTTTTCATAGACAAAAGAATGTTATGATACAGAGGAGGAAATGAGTGTCGCAAGTAAGAAAAAATAGTTCCAGCAGTGGAACATACCTATTCTCACTGCAAGGAGATGCATGCGGGAGATGGACACTCAAGGGAATGTTCCCTCCTAGGTATAGGGCATCAAATTGTGAAGGATATTAACAAGGCTCTGTTTGGTTGAGGATGAAAAAATTGTTGGGGCAAACTGTTTATAATGCAAAGTGAGAACTGGCTATAAGATCAATAGTGAAAGCAAGGGCATGAGATGCAATCACAACTTAACGCCAAAAATTTCCTATTTTATGACTTTTATTCTACTTGGTGTGAAAAAGGGATAAACTAATGCCAAATAGATGTCCTTTCAAATCCAATTTACGAGTGTGAAAGAGACAAGTTCACTCGGAAATCTTTTCACTTTTTGAAAATGAGTTGGAAAAGAGCTTAACTAAGACTCACAACCTTTCAATTCCAATGTAACGAGTGTGAAAGGGAAAACTCACTTGGAAATATTTTCATTTTTTAGATGAGTCGGAAAAGAGCTTAACTCCGACTTGTTTCAGGGCTTCTAGGTGGCAAGTCATTGGGGAGGCCAAGGATCCTCTGCTGGACTTCTGTAGAATGTCAATATCTTACGAATATCCAACATAATATTGGGAAAACCCAAAGCTCGCCAAGTCAAGAAGGATAAAGCATTAGCAGAGGATATCATCTCAGCGATATATTAGATAATGTCTCTTACTAGAAAACACATAGGCGGGGGCATTGGATACCCCACAAGGCCATCCTAATTGAAGGGAACTTCCTCAGGACTTGGAGGGAGAGTACTGAGGGAGATAAAAAATATCTCTCATTCAGAAGGTGCAGGATCAAAAATGTTGATGACGTGGTTGAAGGATGCATCACGCTCCACAAGGAGAGTAGGATTGACTAGAGATTGCACCGGTACGACCACTTATTCAATTATAGGTTGAAGAGGATGCATGATAACATGGATAGGGGACACACCACCCTTGACAATGGGGCTGTGTTTAGGAGAGGATTGCAACAACATTACTATCATGTTAGTCAAAGGAGAAACAGGGTGTGGGGAAACCATAGACACCTTAGAATATGAAGGGCCATTAGGTGAGCCCCACGCTTCTAGTATCTGAGCAGTAGATGGAAATAAACAAGTAAGGTGATCTCTTTCACAAGTCCTGCAAAGGAATTTAGACTTCTCGATGCCCCCAACGTCGTTCCCAATAGCTAGTGAGATGTTCTCAATGTGACTGGCAAAGGCAAGAGAGTCATCTCCTACATTATGTATAGAGGTTGGAGATGTGGTATTGATAAGACTCGTGGAGAATAGAGTGGTTCCCCTAGCATGACTAGAAACGGCTGGGTGTGGGTTGCTAACATGACTTGCAAAGGTCGTCAACCCATCTCGAACATGACTGGCAGAGGTTGGTGATGGAGCTTTAGTATGGCTGGAAGTGACTGGACTAGTGGTGGGTTGTGGCATTTGATATAAAGGTCCAGGGAAAGATTGGCTTTGGAACATTGTAGGCCAGGAAGGATCCTAGTTCACACCTTGTCCCTGTCCGGAAAGGTAGTATCCTCATACTAACTGATCCGAGGAGGTGTGTACGGGAATCCTCATTGAAGTATGCTAAGAGATGGAAGTATGATAAGGATTATTCAAGTGAGTATATATGTTGCCCCCTTGTGAAGGGCGTGAAGAGGGTTGCCCCCAATGGGCGCTTTTCACTTTGTCGGGATTTCGGACTTCGCAACTTCGAAGTGTATGGACTTCTTGTCCACGGGATTCCTGATTTCCTGATGGATGACTTTCCTTTTGGGACTTTTCCCGCATGCTCTGATTGCCGCCACACGTCCTCCTAAGATGGATGGTCCTGATCACTTCTTGTGATTTCGGAGTTTTCGCTGCCAAAATACTCCTGCAACTTGTCCCTTCGATCCCCGAAATGCCAACGGGCTCCCGATCTTGTCCACGTGCCCTTCTCTGATGGACGACTCATATTGATTTTGGGATTTTCAGTATGAAAATCCCCGACCTCATGTCATCGTGACTCCCGATTTCACGAATGTCGATATCCCGATGGCCACGCCTCTCATCGGGACTTTCAACCACCTGTTCATGAGGGCTTAACCCTCATGCATCTCTTAACAGATCCAATGTCTGTCGGGTCTTTCTGGCTAAAATATAATGACTCAGATCTGTCCCACATCGCGCATTCCCCCACTACTTCATGGATGTGGAAAAATCAATGGTCCAGATGTTCTCATGGACCTTGGGGGTCTACGATCCCGATTTCCTAGCTATTCATGAAGATAGAGGAAAAGGGGCAAGGTATGTAAAGCCCTTGTTTCTTTAGTCAATCTAACGGTCATGAATGACCATGGGTCTTCAGACGAAATCTCATCCGTCCATCGATACTTATCCCTACGCTGCTACTTTGGGATTTTAAGAGGGTCGTTCCTCCTTGTACAGGGTTGTTAAGACTTGCACTTCAAGTCCCTTTTTCCGGGTTCTTGGTAAACCTTTCCAAAGAGGGAATCTCTGTGAAGAGATTTATTCCGGGGCATTCCTGGAGATAGATAGGGTAAACAAATTCCCGAGAACGGGCTGGAAGCCTGACTTGGTTCGACTTATGCATAATTAAATTCAGTCATCAACATAAGTCATACGTGGTTTCTTCTATTATAAGCATATGTCTATTATTTCTTATCAAATACTACACAGACATTCTTACAATGTAATTGTTCACAATTTTCACAGTTCTATGAGCATATATGTCAGTATATGAATTTCAAGATACAATAAGTAAAACACTTATCAGAGATAACACCAGAAGTGAGTGCAAATGCTGAGAAGGGTGCTCGTTTCCACCCAGCCGTAGGCGTAGCGAATCCCAGCGGATTTACCACTAGCCCCCCCCCCGAGCTGAGACCACGATGCTATGAGACTGTGTCTCTCTGTCTGCCAGTGACCAGTAGCGAAGGTTGCAATCCTTCCTCTCTGCTATCACTTACTCCGCATAATGCCAGAGTTCCCCTCGCGTTTGCCCCCTTCGAATCGCTTCTTCCCCATTCCTTATCCTCTTGCGAGGTTGCATGTGGCACGAT
>ML816495.1:30387-57809 GCA_009831015.1 Picea engelmannii
ACAGAAAGATAAACCCAAGTATCCCAAGAAGCAACATCCTCGCTACAACAACAAACAACCTAAGGGTCCCAAACCCGCTCAAATAGCTTCAGCTCCTAATGGTGACAAAGGATCAAAATATAAAAAGAATACTAACAAACATTTGAACTCTCGAAGCTCCAAAGTCCGGAGTAATCTATATCGTCAATCAAAAGGGACCAGTGTCAGCAGATTGGCTTGTTAGGGATTTTGGCGTTCGAGAGAATTAGTGTGTGTTGAGGTGAGAACTCCTGAATCTGAAAGATCCGAAGAGTTGAAGTAGTGAGTCATCATGACATCACCTGTAGGTGACGTGGACCTCTCCTATAATTTCCGTGTGCCCCTGCCTGGATTGTGGGCAGTTGTGCTATGTGGACCCGTAGGGTAAAGAAGTCCGAAAATTTGTAATTTGGGAGACTAGAAAGAAGCAGGCGTAAAAAATTCCAAAGCCCGAAATTTTAGAGTGACGTGGCATGATGATGTCATCAAGAATGACATGGACACATGGGATGTGTGCCACATGTCAATGGGTTTCATAAAAGTCAAATATTGAAATTCCATTTGGAATGTGACATGTGTGACCCATCTGATTGGGCCACGTCTCAGCCGCTAGTATTCTGCCACGTGGCACTCTGTTTGAGCATGGTTAGTGATCCCACACTGGCGTTGATCACCATACACCAAGATCAATGTCCAGGAGGCATTGCGGGGACCCAAGTTGCACAGGAGTTAATTCCCCAAGCTAGTCTCGCAATCCAAACCATGGTATCACCGAGGGGTTATGTGTCAGCGTTAGAAGAATTGTGGGGCGAAAGGTGGGTTACTCCAAACCGTCGATGCATGCCCCCGCAAATTGGAAGGCATTAAGTGATGTGACATGATAATTCTCAAACATCAAAACCATGAGCCAGCGAATGTGTGGAGATAGGAGACTAACATCCAAGGAAGGACACTCTAGAGGAAAATGGAACGGGTGGGCCACAAACCCTCTAAGCTTGAAGTGTAGAATGATTGTCAGTCATCGATCTATTGAAGGACATGTAACAAGTGGAGGTCTACTCTGGAAGATCAACACCCTGGAGAGAAAGGAGTTAGGAACTTCCGAAGACAAACTTCTGAAAGTCAGAGGCCCAAAGTCTTGAATAAGCACCATCGACCTAGCGTTGGGCCACAGCCCATGGTCGCATGGGTTCGAGGCTGAGAGAAAGGGGATAGTGCCCGAAAATTATTGCAGAGCAGTGAAAATCTTAGAAAGAAAAGATTTGTGGGGATTCTTGATTGATTGAGAACCACATAATGAAATCTAAAAGCTTTCCTTGAATCAAATTGATTTAGGAATACTATGAAAATTGTTAACGGCTTATGGCCTAACAATTTCGATGGAATGAACATTGTTTTTGCAGAGTTAAACAAAACTAAATCAGAAAAGGATTAGCACAAAGAAAAGAGATCAGTTGCATAAGAAGTGCATCAGAGAAGAAGCACAATTTTTAAAGGATCATAGCTTTCTGCTCAAGGCTCAGAATTGAGAAAGCAAGTCATGATTGGAAAGGTCTCGGAAAGAGGATTCCAAATGTAATGGTTACACTAAGATAGAAAAAGTGATAGAGATTGGATAGGCAAGTCAAGTTTGAAGCTAGTTGGGATAGATGGATATAGAAAGAAAATAAAATTTGAAGGATAATGTTAACATTAGTAATTGGTTGGAAATGTAAAGGCATCCAAGAGTGATTTGGATAGAAAGTGCTCAGGACAAAAATAGTCATGCACAGTGATCAAAGTGGGAGCACAAGAAGATTCAGGAATCTAGGAAGAATTAAGACTTATGGGATCAACAAGGAAAAGTTGCACATGGGAAAGAAGTTGTTGAAATTGTGGTAGCATTGCAGCAATTGAATTAGGGTTGGTTGAACAACCACAAGCAAAAAAACAATTATTTCATGTTGCAAGTGGTGTTGATGATGTTGCTACATATGGAAGGAAGCAACAAAAACTTGAAGGTTGGTTAGGTTTGATAAACAAAGCATGAAAGCTTCTACTACCATTAGCCATACAGGTAACATCAAATTTATTAATGGAAGTCATGCAGGTATGAGTTTTTATTACTCTTTTTACATAATTGTTTAAGGGAATTTAGGTAAGAAATTCCTTAGCCAAAGTTATTTTATAAAATCACATTTTTACATTATTTGAATGCATACCACTAGATTTGGTAAAGGCTAGAGGCCTGTATTAATTCAAAGATTTTTACCTTCTGAATGCACACATTGACATAGTAGAATGTCATGTTAATTTGGTTATGGGGTAATAATCAAATAATTAAAAGATAAGAACTTGTTATAGGAATGAATGCCAGTAAAGCTAGTCATGTATGAGACCAGAACATGGTTGGATATGGAAAAGTATGGATATGTGTTATGAGGAAAATCTCTCTATGCATAGGTAAACCACAACAGACGGAAATGAATTTAGAAATAAACTCTCTTCTTAAGTATTCTATGTAAACAAATATGCTAGCAAGACAAGATAAAAGGCCTACCTCAGCCAAACGTTCAATGAAGTCCATCGTTGAGACCTTGAACCAAAGAAATATACTTGCAACTAGTCCTCAACAACCAAGCAAAGAAAGAATATGGTGATAATAAATGATGTTAGCACATTAAATAGCATAATCCATTAATAAACATGACAAATACGGCCATGGAATAATAATTCAAATATTTACAAGATACAAATTGGACAGGAAAAGAGTATTTCTATTAATATATGATCAGCAGAAGTGAAAATGTTACATACTTCTGTGTCGGCACGGTTCGGAACCGAGAAACTAAGTTCCTTCCAGTTGGGCCTCCACCAAAGGAGAGCTCATAAAAGAGAAACAATGAGGTTCTCAATCAATAAGGGAAGAGCTTGGGGGATGAACATTGTGTTCATACTTAAAGAACAAAGGGATGCAGACTCAATATGAAGTAAATAATTTCTCCAAAGCAACTTTTCTCTCAAAGTTGAATTCTTTCTCCTCTTTTCCATAGCTCTGAATTGTCCCATTTATAGCCTTCAAATGGAAGTGAAGGGTCGAGTCAGAACGTTTCCAATATATGGAAGGCCAAGGATCATAGATCTCTTGTCGTGACATGGAAACCTGACATTAATTTTCATTTTTCGGCACAAATCTAATGTACTCAGGCTGTAGTGGTGTAGCCTACGTATACACATGTTGTATAGTAGGAAAGATGTGTACATGTGGAAAAATAAATATTTTTAGCTCTGGGATTTACAAACAGGGATGATAGGTTTGCATGGGGAAATGGAAAAAGGCCTTTTGTGCAAGATTGCATAGGATGAGGAAAATCTTGCTATAACATATTCCCCTAATGTGTGAGGTCAGAGGAGTATTTGTGATGGCCGAAATACATTATAAAAACTCCAGAAGTGGAGTGATGGGGAACCAGCTAGAAGAACTAGTTGCTCATTACATTCGGTATTGAATTTGCATACATGGATGCTAAATAGAATTACACTACAGATCCATGTGAAAATATACCAAACAACTGTTTGTGGCCATGAATAGACAAATACAAATGCGGTTACATGCCAAAATTTGTCATAGTCACGAACAAGGCCCAGTAGAACTAGTATAAAAAACAATCTAAAGATATATGTATACAATGGAGTACAATATGATCTCCCATTATCACTGAAGTCATATAGGTACCGGTACAATGAAAAGGAAGAAACAACTCAGGAAAGTTGCAGCCACATATTGATGTCTTCAAGTCTTCTACACAATCCACCAAGGGTGAAAGTCTACATCATGTGAATAAAGGAGTTGAGGTCGAACATAATGAGACATCGTTTGATTACTGATGATTGAGGTATATCGTTAACAAATGTGAGATAGCCTACCGATAATTAAAGTAGGTATCAAGGAACCGAGTACATTCTTACAAGTTTGAATAAAGGAGTCGGTGTCGAACACCTAAAGAATCTATCGATCAGGAGACATTGATGTATTCCCAACTATCGATGGCGAGAGAACCTGCCACTAATGACTGCAATCCTCAAGGTACTCATAAGACTCTAGGTCTCATTTCCATAATAGATGAGATGAATTTGATGGAAGGAGACTTGTTGAAAGTAGAGAATTAAGGCATCTCTCATCATTCAACACGAGATACAAAGCAGGAGCTTCATGATTTGGAGGAAATCGGACAAAGAACATGTTCACAAACCAACAAATCTGTTCTTATTTTGTGTGTGCCAAGTGCAAGCGGTAAACAAAAAGGGCCCTCTAAATAACAACCAATGAAGAAAATTGTTGACAAAGGAGATAAACCACCAATAAGGCTAATGGAATCCAAGTCATTGAATGAATACCAATGTGTGAAAAGATGTCTTTCCATCGAACACAAGGGAAACCACCCATTCCATGACCAATGGTGAAAGGTCGACTATTGGGATCAAGGTTACCTACCAATGATGAAAGTAGGGCCAAGGTGTGTGAATGGACTGCAGTATCATGTGACGTTAAGACAAACTGAGGGTATGGCCAACATGCAAAGTCAAGAGTTCTGAGGAGTGGTCAACACAGGTTGATAGAATTATTTTGAGCAAGAGCATGAGACATATGGAAGACTCCAACATCATAGACTAAATGATGAAACCAAAGAATGTAGGAGGCATCAATTAAAATCTCTATAGGGACTAGAAGAGTAACCAGTTGGTAGAGAAGACTTTGTAATAAGATCAGCTTCCTAAGGCCATGCTAATCCAAAAATTATGATGACAAATGGAATCAATAACTTTGTTCTCTATTCAAAGAAAACACGACTATTGGCAATAAAATATAATAACCCCTTCTCGCCCATCTTTTTTCTTTTCATAGACAAATGAATATTATGATACAGAGGAGGAAATGAGTGTCGCAAGTAAGAAAAACTAGTTTCAGTAGTGGAACATACCTATTCTCAATGAAAGGAGATGCATGCAGGAGATGGACACTTGGGGGAATGTTCCCTCCTAGGTATAGGGTGTCAAATTGCGAAGGATATTAATGAGGCTTTGCTTGGTTGAGGATGCAAAAACTGTTGGGGAAAATGGTTTATAACACAAAGCAAGAACTGGCTATAAGTTCAATACTGCAAGCAAGGGCATGAGATGCAATCACAACTTAACGCCAAAAATGTCCTATTTTATGATTTTTATTCTACTTGGTGTGAAAAAGGGATAAACTTGTGCCAAATAGATGTCCTTTCAAATCCAATTTACGAGTGTGAAAGAGACAAGTTCACTCAAAAATCTTTTCATTTTTTTAAAATGAGTTGGAAAAGAACTTAACTAAGACTCGCGACCTTTCAAATCCAATGTAACGAGTGTGAAAGGGAAAACTCACTCGGAAATCTTTTCATTTTTTAGACGAGTTGGAAAAGAGATTAACTCTGACTCGTTTGGGAGCTTCTATGTGGCAAGTCACGGGGGAGGCCAAGGCTCCCATGTTGGACTTCTATGGAATGTTAGTATCTTACAAAAATCCAACATAAGCTTGGGAAAACCCAAAGCTCACCAAGTCGAGAAGGATAAATCACTAGTAAAGGATATCATCTCAATGATATATCAGATAATGTCTCCACATAGGTGGGGGCATTGGATACCCCACAAGGCCATCCCAATTGAAGGGAACCTCCTCGGGACTTGGACGGAGAGTAATCGGGGAGATAAAAAATATCTCTCGTTCAGAAGGTGCAAGATCAAGAATGTTGATGACATGGTTCAAGGATGCATCACCCTCCACAAGGAGAGTAGGATTGAATAGAGATTGCACTGGTATGACCACTTATTCAATTCTAGGTTGAAGAGGATGCGCAATAACAAGGATAGGGGACACACCACCCTTGACAACGGGGGTGTGTTCAGGAGAGGATTATAGCGGCATTATTGTCATGTTAATCAAAGGAGAAACAGGGTGTGGGGAAACCACAGACGCCTTAGAATCCGAAGGGCCCTTAGGTGAGCCCCACGCTTTTGGTATCCCAAGAGTAGCTGGAAATAAACGAGTAAGGTGATCTCCTTCACAAGTCCTGCAAAGGAATTTAGACTTCTCGATTCCCCTAGTATCGTTCCCAACAGCTAGTGAAATGCTCTCAATGTGATTGGCAGAGGCAAGAGAGTCATCTCCTACATGATGTATAGAGGTTGGAGATGTGGTATAGATATGACTCGTGGTGAATAGAGTGGTGCCCCTAGCATGACTAGAAATGGTTGGGTGTGGGTTGTTAACATGACTTGCAAAGGTCATCGACCCATCTCCAACATGACTGGTAGAGGTTGGTGATGGAGCTTCAGTATGACTGGAAGTGACTGGACTAGTGGTGGGTTGTGGAATTTGATACGAAGGTCCAGGGAAAGATTGGCTTTGGAACATTGTAGGCCAAGAAGGATCCTGGTTCACTCCTTGTCCCTGTCTGGAAAGGTAGTATCCTCCACCTAAATGATCTGAATAGGTGTGTACGGGCATCATCATTGAAGTCTGCTAAGAGATGGAAGTATGATAAGAATTATTCAAGTGAGGATATATGTTGCCCCCTTGTGAAGGGGTTCCATGAAGAGGGTAGCCTAAACCATAAAATTGATTCTCCCTGTAGGAAAGTCCTGGGGATGTATGAGGACTCTTCATGTGAAAAGTGTTCGAAGGAAAATTCATGGCAGATGAAGGATATGCGGATGGGGTGTAATGAGCAAAGTAAGCACTGATTTGAGTATTGGCTCCTGAAAGACAATATCTAGAACTGGATCTGTAAGAGGGGAGGTTCCAACCTCCCATAGTGAGAGTTGGTTGAGGGACATGACTCATCAGACGAAGACGTAGGCATCGGGGCCATGGTGCCCCCAGATCCAATACTATTACTCATATAAGTGGACCAGGGAGAGGGTTTAAAAGGTGAAGGCATATCAACATGAAAATGACTAGAGACCCAAGGCACCGAATGAGCGTCATAGTTTTGCATACCATTATGAAAAGAAGATAGACTTTCCCCCATAAAATGAGTGAACATTGTGGGGGGCTAGTAGTAAATGAGGGATTAAAAGGGACTCCACTATCCATGATAATGAAAACTCAGTAAAAAACTCTTGAGGCCAACTAGTAATCAAAGAGAATTCCAAAAGTCAAATGGCCAAAATGCACACAAATGGGGTAAAGTGGCTGAAAGTGGCCTCCCTTCTTAAAGAAGGTATGTCTCACCCAAGAGGGCCCTGAGACTCCTTGCTAAATATTAGAGGTAACATAATCATTTATAAGGTCCCTCGTGGGCTTAACAACCAATCGGTCAGATCCCCCCAGAGAGGTAATCCTCCATAAAGGTCCTGTGTTGTCCAACCCTTATCTGACCCAGGGTACCTGTAGAATGAAACCTGCAATTTGTTAGCACTAGAAGTCACCTCTGGATTGCATCGAGTATAAGCCCAATACCCATCATAATTTTGTGTCATGGGTTGATTTTTTAAAGGATTCAAATGGGCGCAGACTTGAGATAATATCGTTTTAACTCAGTAAACTGGACTAGCATGCGTAAGAAATGAGGTATGGAATCAAATTCAGTCAGTAATTCGAAGCTAGGGTGAGTAGGAGGAAGACTTTGGTAAGAAAATGTAGAGGCATGTCGTGAACATCGAGTCTTCAGTAGCCTAAGGAAGAAAATCTGAAAACACAAGATCTTATTGGGTTCCAATTTCAATGAAACTGAAAGAAATCATGATGGTATTACAATCAACATCCATCATAACAAAATCACAACAATTCATTAGAATCAATCATACATGAACTCTCTCAGTATCAGAGGCAAATAAGGTGGAGAAAGAAAGTTGACCTCGATTAATCCAAAAATCTCAAATCACAAGACATAACCAGAGAACCAAATACTTCACTAAAACTTTACAATATGGGAGCTTAGCTCTACCATCAACCCTAACAAAATATCAAAACTGAGTATTTATACACAAAGAAACCTACCAACACCAAGGGTGTGATCTGGGGACTTCATTCAAAGCTTCGCATATGCACATTCTTTTGCCAGTTTTCACTTTCATTCTTCTGTCAGACGTGATCTCAGATTAGTATGGGTTTTGCAGGAAAATTCATTGACAGGGAGACCTCGGGTTGACAGCCTGCCTCCACGGCTGGCACTTCCATGCTTTCCATTTACGGGGTGAAACAAGGTTTCAACTACCTCCCCTATTTCCATTAACTAACTGCATCAGGATTGGGGCGAGGCCTGACACCCATGAATGTCCTAGGTGAGCTTATGACTCAGAGTCAATTCTAGTACCTCGAGGTCATGCATATCTTCCTCTGTGACCAACTCGGGCATTTTGATCCTTTATGCAGCTCCTTTTCATATGACCCTGGGCTGTGACCATGTTCCTAATTCCCAAGTGCTTCAGGATTTCGTGTTTCACGAGTTTGCATTGTGATCCCTGCTAAAATCCATGAGTCGTGAAATCATGATTGCTTGGATCAGATGACATGTATCCCTTTGCATTGGATGACCCTAATGAACATAGGAATTTTGGGACCTTGGGTTGTCATCACTTCTTACTTCAGTTCCCCCCAAATGACTCTCTCTATGTTGATCTTGCGCCACGTCCCTTTTGGAAATGGACGTTCAAGATCATTTCGAGACATCGCATGTCACGAGTCTTCAATACTCTACCCTCCTACTTTCCCGACTCACAAAATCGAGAAAAGATAATCCAATGGTACAGATCTCTCCTTTGATCAACGACTGCGATATTTTCATGATTTTGCATTTAGTGAGTTCCAAAGACTCTACTCTTTGACTGCTTTGACTCGTGAAATCGTGATTTATGTTAATCGTGCACCACGTGTCCTTCCAAAATGAACGGTTCTAATCATCTTGTGACTTCGGATCTCTCATTGACACTAAACTTGGTGCAATTGTATGATCTTTATTACTCGATGGTCGTCAATCCTCTCTGCCAAATGGATCTCCACCATCGAAAGTTGATCCTGCTCGCTCGCTTGATTTTATTTTATATCAGACTGCTTCAAGTGTTTCTCTTGGTGCTCACAACTGCGTCTTGCGAAAAAATTCTTGGATGACTGGTTGAAGGCTCATGAAAGCAGAGGATCAATGACAAAGGTAAAGAGAGAAGCGCTCAATTTTAGGGAAAAAAAAAGGCTTAGGGTTGACACCTCTCGGGTAGGCAAAGAAGAAAACTATAAGCTGAAAGAAAAAACCTTATGACCGGGTCTGCAAAAGGAAGAGAGACGGGCAAAAAATAGACTTAGGTAGAAAACAAAAACCCCTAAGGATTTTACAAGTTTGTGTGATAACATTTGGCTCCACAAGGGATGGCATGCTCCCTGCGAGCTGCCAAGAACAAGTAGTTCTAGTGCCTTATCTTTGGGTTATGGAGTCTCCTATTAAAAAAAAAATAAACATAAAACAAGAATAGTATTTACAATGGTGGGATGTCGATTGCGTCTTTAAACAAAAAAAAAAATCAGGAAGTGCCCATTTACTGGGCCATTAAAAACGTCATCACCCTCCAAATTTTGTAACCTGTAAGTATTATTTGAAAGTGTCTCAGAGATTTTGAAGGGTCCAAGGAAAAGGGCTTCAAATTTACCATTCTTTCCCTTGTCCTATTTGGGCGCATCCCATTTGAGCACTAGATCCCCCAACTGAAAATCCACCTTACTGCTTTTCCTGTAAAAGGCCTGCTTGATTTTCTGTTGACAGTCATGCGCTCTATCCATCACCTGCTCTTTATTCTGCTATATTTCTACCAGCTGATGAAGCAAGCTGAGAAGGCAAAATTGCTTCAGTCCCATATACCAATTGGAAAGGAGAGATGCCCAAGGACCTCTTTGTTTTCACTCTATCATCCCACAGAGAAAATTTGAGCTTTGAATCCCATGCTTTCTTGTTGTCCTCTAGCAATATTTTGATAATCTTTATGAATCCCTTGTTAGAGGATTCTACCAATCCATTTCCTTGGGGGTAGTAAGGAGTTGAGTGAATCAATGAAATTCCAAACTTCTCACAAAACTAGATTAATGGCTCAGCCTTGAAGGATGCAGCATTATCAGTGACGATCCTTTTCATACAACCAAATCTTGCCATAATATCTTCAATAAAACCAATGATTACTCTGTGAGAGGCACTCCTTGTGGGGATAGATTGTATCCACTTGGTGAAATAATCTGCTATAGTTAAGATCCACCTATGCTGACCACTTGAAGGAGGATGAATCTCCTTAATAAATTCTAGGCCCCACTGTTAAAAGGGTCCTAAAGCTATTACAGGCTTCAAAGGCAGAGACTTGAGTTGTTGCTTCCCAACAAATTTTTGACATTTAATACAATCCCTAATTTTCGCACAGACATCAATGAACAGAGTAGGCCAAAAATACCCAGCCTTGAGAATTTTGTTGGTCATGGTTCTCTAGAAGTGATGTCCCCCACATAGGCTATCATGAAAATCAAACATAATCTTTTGGGCCTCTAGTGGGTCTAAACATCTCAAAAGCATCCCCAGAGGGTCTTTCCAATACAAATCCTGCTCAAGAAGCCAATATTTAATTGTTTTGAGCTAAAGATCTCTTGCCTTGCTTTTTCCCATACCATCTAAAGGTCGCAATTCCTGCAAAAAAAATATAATGTCTTTGTACCAGATGCATTCTGCCAATGGGGGGATGTCTTGAGTGCTCTTATCAGACACTTCATCCTGCTAATTTTTTGAGTGAGCGTTGATGAAATTAACCTCCAAAGCTCTACAATTAGAATCAACCAACAACTTGGCTAAGCCTTGGCCTTTAACTAGATCGGTGGGTTTTATTTCCAGGTCAAATTCAAGGATTCTGGCAATCCACTTGCTCCTCCTCTCATCTATGTCAGGCTGGATGAGGATGTCCTTCACAGTAGTTGAAGGAACATATGCAATGATTTTTTAATGCAAGACAAAGAATCTAAAATCCTTGAGGTCTTTTTCCAAGGCATAGGCCTGCTTCTCCATGATGTCATATATGACTTCTGCATCTCTAAGTGCTCTACTAAAAAAAGAAATAGGTTTCTCCAGCCCTGTATCATTCTTTTGTAGTAAAAAAATAGCCACCATATCAAATGAAGCAAAGGAAAAAATTAGGAAATCCTTGGAATAATCAGGACTGATAAGCACATGTGCTTCAGCCAGTGCCTTATTGATTTGGTTGAAGGATTCTCTAGATTCAGCAGTCCATTTTACTTCATTCCCCTTCCTAAGCATGCTTTTGATATGCTTCACCAATTCAGCAAAATTTGAAACAAACATTCTCAGAAATTTGTTTTTGCCTAGGAATGATTAAACTTATTTCTTGGATCTGTGAACTGATAAGGCTTGAATCAATCATGACCCCCTCAACTAATACAATGTGTCCCAACAATTTTCCTTCCTGCATGGAAAATAAAGACTTCTTTGTATTTAGGGAGAGACCAAACCGTCTTCATTTCGAGAAGACCCTTTTCAGATGTTGACAATGTTCTTTATCAAATTTGGAGAAGATTGTTATGTCATCCAGTTAGATGACCAAAAATTTATCCTTTTCTCCAATGAAGGCGATGCCCATGGCTAGCTGAAAGGTTTCTCCTGCATTCATTATTCCAAAGGGAATTTTGGCATACGTAAATGTTCCCCAAAGGGTGGTGAAGGTCATGTTCTCTCTATCTTCAGGAAAATTAGATATTTGATTGTAGCCAAAAAATACATCAATCATGGAAATCTTGAATGCACCTGTTACCCTCTGCAATATATGTTCCATCTTTGGCAGAGGGTAATTATCCTTCCTTGAGCTCCTGTTCAGGTTTCTAAAATTGACACATAGTCTGATTTATCCATTCTTTTTCCTTACTGGAATCAAGTTGGCCACCCATTCAGAATATCTCAAAGGGACAATGATTTGGGCATCCAACAGCTTCTTTACCTCCCTTTCCATAATAGGAAGCAACATAGGATTTATTTGTCTTAATTTCTGTCTAAAAGGTTTATCTTCCTCCTTTAGTGGAATCTTGTGCTCAATGAAACTGGTGTCATATGTTTTGAGGTCTTCATAGGTCCATGCAAACACATCAGCAAAATCCTTTAATAGCTTAGCATACTCAGCTCTCTGCTCCCTTGACAGGATACTTGACAACTTGACAAACTTTGGATCCTCCTCTGTGCCAATATTACACTCAGATACATCAACATTCTCAACTGGGACTTTAAACTTTACTACCACATCGTTCCCATCGAATAGTTTTTCTAAAGGAACTAGCCCCTTTGGAATGTGTTTACTAGGCAGTTGAATGATATGGTGATTAGTAATTTTATTTAAAAATACATCAGCAAGAGGGTCACCTTCGAAATCAAGATCCTAGTCAATGTGTAATGGAGAGAACTCATCAGGAGACTCAAGAAAATTTATGTTCTCAAGATCATCCTCAAACACCTTCCAATGCTTGATATTGTCAGATATAGAGGACCTATATCTAACCTCAATATCATACCTAAGCTTGGGTGGCAAAGGGATTATAAAATTGCTTGTTGAAATAGCCAAAGAATCAGCCATTGTGTTTTCTTCTCTTGGAATAAATGAAATGTTGAAAGCTAAGAAGAAATTGTCAATTAGGTCCCACACCTCATTTATGTAAGTATTAAGCCTAGGGTTCTTGGCTTGATAAACATTTTTGACTTGATGAACAATTAGTTCAGCATCTCCAAATACGGTTAGCTCTTCAATCCCCATGTATTTCACAACTCTTAAACCTAAAACAAGAGTCTCATACTCTACCACATTGTTGGTAGCTTCAAATTCTAGTTTGTAGGAAAAAGGTATAGTCTCTTGACAAGGTGACACAAAAACCACTCCAACATCGGTCCCTTCTTTAGAAGAGGCTCTGTCGAAGAACATCTTCCACACAGAGAAAGTTGGGGAAGTTATTTCATGAAAAGGAATGAGTTGCTTTATTATTTCAAGAGGATATTTAGGAGCATCCGTGAGATGTAATAAAATAGACCCCAAATCAGTGTCAAGTGAAAATATAGGATGATTGGTGGGGTTTGTTTCATCACTAATAATATATGCCAGTTGAGCTTCCCTGTAAATTCTTCTATTCTCCCGCCCAAACACAGGAATAGTTGCATATGAGAGGTCCATTTGCAAGGTTCCCCCTAGTATCTTTATCCAATATCTAGATAGGAGCATTTTGAACTTAGGGGGAACATCAACCACTATGATATCCATGACTAAACTCTTCATCGATAGCTGGAACAGGCACACGGCCAGGTCTTTGATAACCCCAAGGCACTTCACCTTCCTGGAATCAAAAGAATACAGGTCATGGTAAGATTTTGTAACTTCCAACCTGAGTTCTTCCATGACAATCTTAGGCATAATATTGTGGGATGCTCCGGAATCCATAAAGCAGTTATGCAGCAACTTATCATGGATGTTCGTGTAGAAGGGGGGAGGGGAATCATCTCTATCTTCTACCAAAGTTCCTAATATGACAGCTGGCTTTTCATCTTGCAAATTGACTGAGCCTGTGGGATGAATTGTGGGTTCAAGCATTAGTAGCTTATAGAGGCTCCTTTTGAAATATTCATGCTTGACTAGCTCTGAAATGGGTATAGGGATCCTAATCTTTTGAACCTCCTGCTCAAAATTAAAATAGGAGGGAGGCTTCGGAATTTCTTTTACCTATGGGATATGACCTTTGACTATTGGTGGGGGGTTCTATGTTTCCTTCTCCTTGTTGGTTCTTGCTACATCTTCGACAGGATTTTCTTCCCTGGTAGGTTGCTCAGGAAAATTAAACTTTCCTTCTTTCTTCTTGGGCCTGAGGATATATATGTTGGGGTTGTCATTGGCCTTGTCCCCTTTTCTTAACTCATTCAGATGACTATCCATAAGAGATTCCTCGTATGCAGACTGAGTTAAGTGAAGAAAAGAGGAGGTGTCCCCAAGACAGTGGATTTCAGGATCAAGGTCTTCATCCCCTTCTTCTTCATCAGCAACAAGATTATTTTGGAGAGGGATCTGGATTTTCTGATCATCTCTATCTATGTTCCTCTGGTCTCTTTGAATAATATGAGGGGTATTATTAGGCCTCCTATAGTTACCTCTGTTATCAACATTTTGGGATTTCTGTAGTTTTTCTTTCCTTCTAATTCGATTTTTTCTATTCTAGCAGAAAGAGATTTTAGAATCTTGGGCATTTCATATGTTTGAGGGGGGGTAACAGAGGAACTAGAAGTTGGGTTTTCGGACCTACCCTTTCCCCTGTATTTATCAACTTTACCCCTAAGTTTGTCAGCTGCCAATATAATTGATTATACTTCAATGGTTGTGTCTTGCATATGAGCCAAGGAGGTATCTCTTCTTTCTCTCAACAGGAGGCAAAAGTCAGGGCTAAAAGAATTAGCATAAGTCATTTTGGTAGATATTTATGTAGGCTTAACTTCGGCTGGAATATTTTTATACATTTTATTAAATCTCTTCGAAAAGTTTGAAATAGATTCCCCCTCTCTCTTAAGTGCCCCAAATTATGTAATATAATAAAGGAGGTCTTTTTTATTCCCCCAGTTCCTTAAGAATGCATCATCCAGAGTAGCAATCCCACCAATAGATCCAGGAGACAAGTCCTTAAACCAATCCCTGACATTGCCATCAAGACTCTGTACAAAAACTCTCATCCACACATCTTCATTTTCGATGGCTTGAATCTCTGCAAATATATAAAAGGATGAAATGTGCTCTTATGCAGTCACATCTCCCTCTCCTGTGAACTGGGGCATGTAATTAAGGTAATTTGTGGCTGGGAGAGCATTCATAGGCTGAGGTAAAACTAGAGGGGTGTATCTAGCAGCTAATATTTCATCCATATTGTTCCTAGGAGGATTAGCACCTGCCATTTGGACGTGAACTGGAGGAGAACCAGGAGGAGATGGAGTTTGAACAGGTGAGACTGGGGTTGTGCTTATGGGAGAAAAAGGAAACAACAGAGGATTTGGAGAAAAATCCACAAGGCTTGAGGGAACAAAGATGTCCCTCTCTATCAAAGCAGCAACTTTAATAGGAGGGGGGGTAGTGAAACTGGGAGAGGGGAAATTAGCAGGGAAAATCCCAAAATTTAACTTCTAGAAGCTCCAATAGGTGGTGTAATAGGAAAATGAGAAACAACTACTAGAGCTACTATAGGAAGATAGTGAAAATCATCAGAAATACCTTGTTTAGCAGTAGAAGTACAATATTGAAGGGTCTGTCATCTTCTGATAATTTTCTTTGGGTTAGCTTTAGGTCTTGCCAAAGGTAGTTGTGGAGTAGACTTCATGTGTCTACCTTTGGAAGACACATCTAGAATAGTGGATTCATCAGGTGCACAGTTGTAATCTTCAATGTACTGAGTTATGATGCACCTTCAGATTTAGTGGACTTTGTCGTTCAATCCCAGGGAAAATATTCAATTCGTGCCTGGAAACGCCACCAAAAATGTTAGCACTAGAATTCACCTCTGGATTGCATCTAAAGTAAGCCCAATACCCATCATAGTTTTATGTCACGGGTTGATTTTTTAAATGGGTAAAATGGGAACAGACTGTAGATAATATCATTTTAACTCAAGAAACTGGACTAGTATGCGTAAGAAATGAGGTTTGGAATCAACTTCAGTCGGTAAGTTAGAGATAGGGTGAGTAGGAGGAAGAATTTGGTAAGAAAATGTAGAGACATCTCTTGAACATCAGGTCTTCAGCAGCCTAAGGAAGAAAAATTGAAAACACAAGATCTTATTAGGCTCCAATTTCAATGAAACCGAAATAAATCATGACAGTATTACAATCAACATCCATCATAACACAATCACAACAATTCATGAGAATCAGACATACATGAACTCTCTTAGTATCAGAGGCAAATAAGGCGGAGAAAGAAAGATGACTTCAATTAATCCATAAATCTCAGAACAAAATACATAACCAGATAACCAGAGAATTCACCAAACCTTTACAAAACGAGAGCTTAGCTCTACCATCGACCCTAACAAAATATCAAAAATGAGTATTTATACTCAAAGAAACTTGCCAACACCAAGGGTGTGACCTGGATAATTCATTCAAAGCTTCATGTATGCACCTTATTCTGTCAGTTTTCACTTGCATTCTTCTGTCAGACGCGATCTTAGATCAGTATGGGTTTCACAGGAAAATTCATTGATAAGGAGACCTCAAGTTGACAGCCTACCTCCACAGTCAGTGCTTCCCTTCTTTCCATTTACAAGGTGAAATGAGGTTTCAACTACCTCCCCTATTTCCATTAACTAACTGCATCGGGATCGGGGCAAGGCCCGACACCCATGAATGTCTCGGGTGAGCTTATGACTCCTTCAATTCAATTATGGAACCTTGAGGTCACATATATCTTCCTCTATGACCAACTCGGGCGTTTTGATCCTTTTTGCAACTCCTTTTCATCTAACCCTGGGCTACGACCATGTGCCTAATTCCCAAGTGCTTCAGGATTTCGTGTTTCGTGAATTTGCATTGTGATCCCTGCTGAAATCCCCGAGTCATGAAATCGCGATTGCTTGGATCGGGTGACACGTATCCCTTTGCATTGGATGGCCCTGATGAACATTGGCATTTTGGGACCTTGGTTCATCAGCACTTCTTACTTTAGTTACCCCCAAACAAATCTCTCTATGTTGATCCTACGCCATGTGCATTTTGGGAATGAATGGTCAAGATCATTTCGGAACTTTTCAAGTCGCAAGTCTTCAAGACTCTACCCTCCTACTTTCCCGACTCACGAAATCGCTAAAATCATATCCAACGGTCCAGATCTCTCCTTTTATCAATGGCTGCGATCTTTTCACGATTTTGCATTTTGTGAGTTCCAAAGACTCTTCTCTGACTCGTGAAATCGTGATTTATGTTAATCGTGCACCACGTGTCCTTCCGAAATGAACGAATACGATCATTTCTCCACTTCAGACCTCTCCTTGATGTTAAACTTGGTGCAATTGTATGATCTTACCTCATGGTTGTCGATCCGCTTTGCCATATGGATCTTCACTGCCAAAAGTTGATCCTGCTCGCTTGCTTGATTTTCTTTCATATCATACTGCTTCAAGTGTTGCGCTTGGTTCTCATGACTGCATTCTATGAACAATTTCTTTGATGATTGGTTGAAGGCTTAGGAAAGTAGAGGATCAATGACATAGGTAAAGAGATAAGCACTCGGCTTTAGGGAAAACAAAAAAAAGGCTTAGGGTTGACACCTTGCAAGTAGGAAAAGAATAAAACTATAAGATGAAATAAAAAACCTTACGATCAGGTCTGAAAAAGGAAGAGAGAAAGGAAAAAACCAGACTTAGGTAGAAAGCACCAACTCCTAAGGTTTTGAAAATTTTATGTGATAACACAAGTAACCTATGTGGCACGTAAATCAAGCAACTAAGCAATCGATTTATAACTGATGCATAGGCGAGCAGTCGTAAGTCAGTTCCATCGTATGGGAAGGGTAGCAAATCCTGAAACCTTGAAAGTATCACCTCTCATGGAGGTAAAGGCACTAGAAAGATACCCAGATACAAATAGATCCCCAGAAATATCTCTGGCACTAAGAAGGTATCATGGGTATATCCCTTCAACCAACCTCGCGCGACCTCGTGATTAACTTTGGTGTGATCGGAGCCTCCTGATATTACCAATTATACAATGGATTTATCTACTCCCTTTGTTAGACACATATGTTGATTTAATTGCCTTGGAGAAGTTTACTCACAAAATCCTATTCCAAGGCACTAAATCCTAAGCTAGTTTGTGCACCCTAGAAAATAAAATCGTGACTAATAAATTTTAAATTATAGCATTAATTTTAGTGGTCGTGATTACTCAAAAAGGTATGGCAGTGAAACTCATGATGTTGTGACTCGGAAAGAAAAGTAAATATGAGTATAATGCAAAGTCCTAACTTCAACTTTCAATGGATGATATGCTTCTAAAAACAAATGCAATTTTCAATTTCAACTCTGCAATTCTGAATTAAAAACGAAATCTTTCATTACATGCACTAATATAATGACCAAGACTCAAAAGATAAAAAATGCCAAGCAATGCAAAATGCCTAATATTTTTGTATTTTCAATATAAGATAAATGAAAATGCATGGACTGAACAACGACTTGATATATAAAATTCTACTATGTATAGAAAGAGATAACTCAAGAAGAATACCAAAGAGAAAAACACCCAGCCCAATGTAAAAGGACAATCAAAATGAAAAGGTGATGAGAAATACTTCACCCAAAAATTCAACCAAAGACATGTTTCATGTCATCCCACATGCACTTAACAGTCACTACAAGGACCCAAGAAGACTCAACAAGCATCAAATCCTACCCAGCAACCACCAGACCCAGCCAACAAGCAAGGAAGGATGATGTACATGACTGTTCAAGGAAACATAGAATATGTACACAGCTTGCAGAGAGATGGCTCGTGCATATACGTGATTGTCAATCCAAAAACCACATAATGTTTCAAAAACAAGGCCAGGCAAGGGAAAAAACTGAAAAACTCATACCCAGATTGAAAAGAGGTTGTCAAGCAATGATACGATAAGAAACGCAATAGGAATGAGAGAAATCTAAGGAAAAAATTACTCCAAACCCTAAGAAAGAAGATTCAATCCCCAGTATGGTCGCCAATTATGTTATGAGGAAAATCTCTCTATGGCTAGGGTAAACCACAATAGATGGAAATGACTACAGAAATCAACTCTCTTATCAAGTATGTTATGTAAACAAATATGCTATCAAGACAATATAAAATGCCTACCTCGTCTAGACATTCGATGAAGTCCACCGTTGAGCACTTGACCCAAAGAAATATACCTCCAACTAGTCCTCAACAACCAATCAAAGAAAGAACATGGTGACAATAAATGATTTTATCACATTCAATAGCATAATCCATTAATAAACATGAAAAATATTCCCATGGAATAATAATTCAAATATTTGCAAGATATCAATTGGACGGGAAAAGAGTATTTTAATTAATATATGATCAGCAGAAGTGAAAATGTTACAGAATTTTGTGTCGGCACGATTCAGAACTGAGAAACTAAGTTACTTCCAGCTGGGCCTCCACCACTTTAATCCTCCACCAAAGGAAATCTCATAAAAGATAAACAATGAGGTTCTCAATCAATAAGGGAAGAGCTTGGGGGCTGAACACTTTGTTCAAACTTAAAGGATAAAGGAATGCAGACTCAATATGAAGTAAATAATTTCTTCAGAGTAACTTTGCTCTCAAAGTTGAATTCTTTCTCCTCTTTTCCATATCTCGGAATTGGCCCATTTATAGCCTTCAAATGGAACTAAAGGCCCGAGTTGGAACGTTTCCAGTATATGGAAGGCCAAGGATCATAGATCTCCTATCGTGACATGGAAACCCAACATTAATTTTCATTTTTTGGCACAAATCTCAATGTACGCAGGTTGTAGTGGTGCAACCTACATATACGCATGTTGTATAGTAGGAAAGATGCGTACATGTGGAAAAAAATGTATTTTTAGCTCTGGGATTTAAAAATAGGGATGATAAGTCTACATGGGGAAATGGAAAAAGCCCTTCTATCCAAGATTGCATAGGGTGAGGCAAATCTTGCTATAACAATATGGAAAGGTTATGATCCACACATGTACTAAAACCTTCCTACCTTTAAATAAAACTTGGGTTGCAACCTTTTTCCTAACACTAATGAACACCACATAATTATATTCTTGGTGTAGTGTTTGGGTCAAAAAGGAAGGCATCTAATTAATTGGGAAGACAATAGGAAGTGTGTGGAGAATGTGTCAACACATTGGCCAGAATTCCAACTTATGGATGGTCAGATACATGATTGAGATAAAGAGCATTATGTAATTCAATGCAAGGTGCACTGAATAAGTATGCATTGAGAATTGCACTTGTGCATAGTAAGTGATAGAATTGTGTACTAAATGCAATTGTTGAATGTGTTTTGTAAGTACATGCATATATATTATTGCATGGAAATAATTGTTACTAACAGCTGAAATGTTGTTAACTCATGCAGTTGAGGACATTTCAGGAGTTTCTAGACATTGCAATAGGAAATTTGAAAGTCAAGTAGTCACATGAATACTAACAATAGAATATTCATGTTCAGAAAAAAAAGTAATGAACTTACAGATATTAATTAATAACAGGCGTATGCATAGAATGAAGAGTCATTCTATTATATTAAATTGTTTGGTAATTATGATTGAATTGCTAGGTGTAGACAATTCTAAGTTCATTGCATATGGTTTTGTACATATTGCAATTGAATTATGATGTACAGGAAATAATGACAATTTGTTGGTAGTATGCAAGATGAAGCCTTGCAGGAAAATGGTATGTAGTTTGGTGCTTGTGGAAAACCACAAGGAAGGTTGCAATCCTAATATGGCAACAACCAAGAAGAATTATGAAATATAATTTCATGTTTTGGGGAAAAGTTGAATTCCCTTTTTGAACTATGTTTGAGTTCCTAAATGAATGGTTTTATGTTCCCTCATGATAACTACATGTGTGTGATGCAGATGAGACAATATTGGCTAAAGTGAGAATGTTGGAAGAAGAACTATTGATAGAGACATTGAAGACCTTTGATGGAGGACCTTGTTGAGAGGCTCTGGTAGTGGGTTGGCACTCTCCTTGTGTGTGAAATCCTTGGCAAGATGGATCATTGATGGACTGTGTAGCAGTCAAAGGATACCTGAGCTTGGAAGGGTGAGCTCAAAAAGGAAGAGGTAACTCATAAATTCTTATTACATGGTAGATTCCATAAGGAGGGTGTGTCAAATGGTATAGTGAGTTGGATTCTTCCTGAAACAACTTTATAGAGTAGAGAAAATGAATTCCAGTTGCAGTGTGAACACCAAAATTGGTGCTGGAAAGTAGAGCACTAGGTGGATAATAGGCTTCCAATAGCTAAAGCTTGGATCTTTTTGAAGAATTGTTTTTGAATTATATATGTATAAACAAGTTTCACTAAGGAAAGTAGAAAAATAAGGGGAGGGGATTGTAATATCCCTCGGCAGAGCCCCAATTGTAATTATGAATTTTAAACATGTTTGTTAGGATGGTGACCTGAGTTATAATAAGCTAGGAGGCTTATGTGATGATTAGGCCAGAGAGCCTAGGATGCTAAGGCCGAGAGCCTGATTTCTGTATATGTAATTATGCAGATCATTAATAGAAATTATACATCGCTCTATGTAGGTTGACCACAAAGAAAGAGTGATGGGGGACTAATCTCCACTATGTGCGAAGGGGATAAGTGTCTAGGAATAGGGGATAATATAGAGGGCTTAACTCTAAAGGAATAATATTATATTATTATTTCCTAGAAACTAAGGTTTGAAATAACCATGTTGTCCTAAGTTCCTGGGGGGAAGGGGGATGAGTGTTAAGTTGAGCTCATGCAGCTTCAGAGTGACATGTGTCAACCTGGGCGCATGTAGTTTTAAGTGGGAAAGTCAGCTCATTATCGGGGATATCATTCACGAGAATTCGATTCAAAGGAGGGTCATGATCCTTCACCATTCGGTATGCACTCTCACGGGTTTAATTACCCTGGAAGTCTGCCATACTCCCCACGGATGCACGCGCCAGTGTAACCTGTAGACATTAGAGTTTTCTTTCGTATTTCCTGTGAGTCTCGACAAAATTGTATTTTTCCTGAGTTGTGTTGTGTCATAACGATTGGTGGTTGTTTCCAACGCAGTTTTGGCTAAGCTTGGTATGTTTCCACTTTCGGTGTCCATACCCATTTTTTGTTTCTTTAGTCACCCGTGTGTTAGTTGAATGTTGTTGTTGTATTGCTTAAGATCTGAATTGAAGAAGTAGGTTTTCAGGCCTATGAGAAACTCTCCTAGGTGAGAGAGTTTGGTGGGAAGTGATTTCTCCTGTAAAGGAGTCCCATAGCAGCTACACTACTCTGAGACTTCTGGTCCAGCCTATTTTTGAAGCCCAAGGTAAGGGAGGTGTAGTAGTCAATGGACTTGTATTAGTGAAAGTGTACCCTCCTGGGGTAGAGCAGGCGGGTGGAGAATGAGGGTCTATGGGTTGTGGGCGTAAGTGGCTCCTGGGATAAAATATCCTTCCTGTTGTTTTGTTCAACTTTGTTGATGTCCTTTCCAAGAATAGAATTCCCTTGCCCAATGGAGTTTAGTTCCAGCTAAGGGGTGACCCACTACTAAGCGTGATGAGTAGCGTGGTTTATGGATAGGAGGTTCATGGAAGTTTTGGATGCAGTTGGTGTACTTCAATTGAAAGATAAGTACCCATTTTTATGTCCATTTACATGTTGTGTATATGTACGTGTTGTAATTGATGAATATTACTTGTATATGTTGTTATATTATGGGTTTTGCATGTAAGTACTTCATGTATTCTTTTATTGTTATTTCTGCATTAATCTATGTATGAACAGAATATGTTGTATGTTTATGTTTATATTTCTATGCATATGATAATTGTTTTTTATATGAGTATCATGGCCCAACCTGGGTGGTCTGGGGTGTTACAAAATGGTATCAGAGAAGAGAAAAGCAATGATTTAGTTGTTACATAGTTCTACCCGGCAGGGGTTGGTGGTCGGGAACGTTACAAAATGGTATTAGAGCCATGGTTTTGACACTAAGCCTAGATGGTCCATGTAAGTGGTTAACGAGACAAAGATTTCATAGTGAATTATTGTCAAAAGGGACAAAATTCGAGGTTCAGAGCGTCCCTGGGTGCAAGGAGTGCATCGACAGAGTCTTTGACTCAAAAAGCTCAGGAGAAATAGCTTGATTTTTCTCATAAAGGGACATGAAGATATGTTGCAAGAAGTGCACAAATCTGAACGTAGACTAAGTGTCAAAGCAACCCTCTAAGGAGAAAGGGATTCGAGAAATGAAGCTCAAGAGAGATAGCGGGGAGAGATATTCAAAGGGGGAGAAACTCTCAAGGTTTAACGAGTTAATGGCTAGGATTTCTTTGGAGTCACCCCAGACCGTCAGATCTGGAAAAGTTGTGAGGTGGTTATCCATGAGTTCCTTTGCAAATCCGTGGAGTAATGGAGTCTGTCTGTGTCGTCGATCTAAGAGAGAGGATATGTGGTAGAAACCCGTGGACTTTGGGGTAAATCACTTTGGGAGAAAACGAGAGTGGAGAGGTTGAATCTACTAAACCCTGAAGTCCCTGAAGTTGATCTGCATCGTAGATCTAAGGAAAGAGCTCGACTGTTGGATTGGGCCGAAGTTGGACCAAAACCATTGCATCAATCCAAGGGTGGAATTTACGCCGTTATATGAAGGACATATAACTCTCGAAGATCCTAAGTTCGGAGTAATCCAGACCATCTGCCAAAAGGGACACTTGTCAGCAGATTTGCTTGTTCAGGATTTTGGCATTCAAGAGAATTAGTGTGTGATGAGGTGAGAACTCCCGAAGCCCGAAGCTCTGAAGCCCTGAAGAGACAAAGTAGTGAGTCATGATAACCTCAGTTGGAGGTGACATGGACCTCTCCTATATATACAATGTGACCCTACTTGGATTGTGGACAGTTGTACTATGTGGACCCGGGGGGTAAAGAAGTCCATAAATTCAGAATTCGGGAGACTGGAAGGAAGCAGGCGTAAAACAATTTGAAGCCCGAAATTCTGGAGTGACATGGCATGATGATGTCATCGAGAATGACATGGACACATGGGATCTGTGCCATGTGTCAGTGGGTTTCAGACCTATCAAAGATTGAAATTCCATTTGGAATGTGACACGTGTCACCCATCTAACTGGGCCACGTGCCATCCGCTAGTATTCTACCACATGGAACTCTGTTTGAGCATGGTTAGTGGGCCCATACTAGCATTGATCACCATACACCAAGATCAACGAGCAAGGACCCAAGTTTCATGGGACTTAATTCCCCAAGGCAGTCTTGCAATCCAAACCATGGTATCACTGAGGGGTTACGTGTCAGCGTCAAAATAATTACAGGCCAAAAGGTGATGGAGACACCCCCTTCTCTCCTAAAGGGTCTGCAACCTCCCAGTCAAGGATCTTTATCTCTTGACCTGGATTAGCTCTTCCAGGCCTTCAATGGCCCTAGAACACTTTGCACAAGTCCATGTTTCTCTTTATTCATAGGTCCTATGGAACCATGGGCTCCTTCCCAAGTGCTTTGCCAATTCAGGTTCAGGTTGCCTAGCATGTAGCTGGTTTCTTTCTACACAAACCCCAAATAGCAGAGTTACTCAAAACCAGATCTATGGCTCTTGCCACCTCTGAAAACCAACGGTGGTGATCTCTTCGTGCTTCGTGACTTTAGGTTTCAGCTTCCTTGAGTGCAGTTGGTCTCTTTTTACGCGAACTACGAACGACAGAGTTACTAAAAACCATATCTACGGTTCTCGCCCCCTCCGAAAACCAACTGTGGTGATCTCTTCGTGCTTCATGACTTCGAGATTTTTGACTCCTCGATACTCTGGATCCTCTGATTCATGAATCCCTGAAGGAATTTACGACTAATGACCGTGTAACTTTCCCAGATCTGATGGCCTGGGACAGTCTCACTTCCCTTGAACGGATCTCAACCATCACTTCACACTTTCAAAATATTTCCCCCTTCCTATTGATTCTTGGTCATTGTCTCTCCTGAGCTTGACTCCAATGCACTCCTTGCGAACTCAGAATCTCTGAAAAAATTTGGACTTAGTGATTCCTTCAAAAGAATATCCCTATGCACTCCTTGTGCTTCGCAGTCTCGTTCTCGACACTTAGTCAATTCTTGGCCATGTGCACTTCTTTGCAACACTCGTTCTAAGCTTCCTGTTATCTCTTCTGAGCTTCACTTCTCGAACCCTTTGAATCCTTAGAGGGCTACTTCGACACTTTATTGAATTTCAGATCTGTGCACTCCTTGAAACAGATTCTCATGCAAGACTTAAGTTCTCATGGGAGACAGTGCATGCCTTGCAACAGTCACTTTGCACTCCTTGCAAAGACAAAGTTTCACGCTATCTCTCCTAAGCTTCTAAGTCAAAACAGACTCTGTTAATGCACTCCTTGCAGAATGTATGCACACCTTGCATGAACTCAACAAAGAGAACAAACAAAACTTATGTAAGCACTTCACAATTTCATATACTCAACAACATAACTCATTCATTCATGAAAACAAAATAAGAGGGAATTGTAAACAGTGGCAACACCATGCATTGGATCATTTTTTCTCTGTTACATTCATTCAAAAGTAAATGGCTATAGTTGTGATAAAACAACAACTAAAAACTCTGCAACTAAATCACAGAAATCTCCTACTAACTTGCAATGGCCTCATTCAGACATACAAAACCTCTATTTATTTTAGAGGGTCCTTAGGGTCCCCCCCCCCCGACTACTCGTCTACTCTAGAAAAAAATAATTGTTACTTAATTTATGTTACATTAATGTCCAGTAGTGAAACTCCCAAATCATTCATGATCATTTATCTTCCAAGCATTTGATCTTCTTCAGTTTTTTATCATTTAAAAAAAAAATGATTTGTAGGAAACGCCAGAGGTTAAGATTCTGAATTGATTCAACGGCGCGCTAAGGTGCTAATTTTCTCTCCACGTAGGCTTGCTGACAATGCTTCTGCATCATACTCCCTTGTATGAAAATTCATGGACTCCTGTCCATGAGCTCCTGCACTGACTATCTTCTCATCAATCCTTTGATCAACGATCTTCTCCATCTGTGGCTTTTTTGCTACAGGCATTTTCTTTTCCCATTAAATCTTCTCTTGATATTTTGATCTCTCTATATCATCTTCCCTGTAAGGACACATGTTTGATATGTTGAATATGATTGATATGCCCACATCATTTGGCCACTCAATATCATAGGCATTTGCATCAAACTTCCTTAAGATATTACATGGTCATATCTTCTTCATATTCAACTTGTTATATGTTCCTCTTGGAAACCTTTCTTTCTTGAGATGTGCCAGAACCTGATCTCATACTTCAAATTGAAGATCTCTACGATGTTGATCAACCCTATGCTTGCATTCTTGGCTAGAGTTCTGCAACTGCTCTTTGATTTGGCTATGGAGCTTCTGCATTTCTGCAGCAAAATATTTTTCTCCAGTGCTTCTAATCTCACTCTGTTCCAAGTATCTCAACTCATCTACTCCTCTTGACTACATTCCATACAATATTTGGAATGGTCTCTTCCCAGTGCTTTTGTTTGGTGATTCATTGTATGCAAATTTTTCTTGTAGTAGAATCTGATCCCACTTATTTTGATGCTTAGTGACCAGAGTCCTAAATAAAATCCCCAAAATTTTTTTCACCACCTCAGTCTGTCCATTTGTCTGAGAGTGATAAGCTGAGTTGAAGGAAAATTTTGTTCCCAACTTATTCCATAGTGCTCTCCAGAAATGACCAACCAATTTGGTATCTTTGTCTAAGAAAATACTTCTAGGTAATCCATGAATTCGAACAACTTCTTTGAAAAATAAATTTGCAACATGTGTTGCATCACTAGTCTTTTGGCATGGGATAAAGTGTTCCATCTTTGAAAATATATCCACTACCAAAAATATGGAATCACATCCTCTTTGCGTTCTTGGCAGTCCCAACATAAAATCCATGCTTATTTCATCCCAAGGCCTCTCTGGTATTGAAAAAGGTTGATACAATCCATTTTTTTGTCTTTTTACTTTTGCATGTTGGCAGATTCTACATCTGTTTACAAACTTTATCACTTTTTTTCTCATACCTGGCCAATAGTATGAATTGATCAACTTTGTGAATGTCTTATCATGGCCGAAATGTCCAGCCGATCCTCCACTATGCTTTTCCTTCAAAAGGTTATCCCTCATCAAGCATTTTGGTATGCACAACTGATTTCGCTTGAACAACAATCCTTCTTGAATCATATACTCCATCCACTGTCTCTTGTCTCCCAGCACAAGATTTTCACATGCTTCATATGCTTCCTTGAAATCTAGATCATCACAATACATATCCTTAAGGTGTTCAAACACCAAGGTCTTCACCTGAAACTCCTGTAGAATCAAACATCTCCTGCTCAACGCATCAACAACTTTGTTATCATTTCCAGAAATATGTTTGATGAAAAAAGTAAACTTATGCATAAAATCAATCCACTTTGCATCCCTCTGATTCAATTTTTCATGTCTGGTTATGAATTGTAAATATTGGTTATCGTTACACAAGACAAATTCCTTTGGAACAAGGCAGTGCCTCCATTTCTTCAAGTCTTGAATTATAGAATAAAATTATTTATCATATGTAGAGT
>ML816495.1:58576-96982 GCA_009831015.1 Picea engelmannii
CCAACAACTCTCAAAATTCTTCAGGAAAATCATCCATCAAATTACTTGTAAGGAAAACTTTGGGTTTCTTGACCATGGAAAACTACATCTCCTTTTCCTTTTTGAATTCTCTCAGGAGTTCCTTCCCACTCATGAGAAGTATGCTTTTACATAATTCTTCTTTTACTTTCTTCTCCTCTATTGGAAGAAACATGTGTGTCCTACCATTCTTCTCCAAGGTGTATGTATTTTTTCTCCCATCATGAATGACATATATATCAAACTGCCATGGCCTTCCCAAAAAAACATGACATACATCCATGGGAATCACATCACACAAAATTTCATCTCTATATCCTCCTATCTTAAATTCAATGAGGCATTGTTTACTGACCATTACCTGATGTCCTTTCTAGAACAATGAGACTTTATATGGATTTGGATGTATAGTTGTCTCTAGCTCCAATTTCTCCACCATTTCTATGGATACTAAGTTGTCATTGCTCCCACTGTCAATTATCACCTTGCATACTTTGTCTTTCATCTTGCAATTTGTCTTGAATAGACTGTTCCTCTGCTTTTAATTTTTTACTCTAGTTTTAAGAGAACCTTCCTCAACATCAGGGATGTTCCATCATTTTCACCTTCTTCTTCAACATTCATTTTATGTGCTTTTGAAATGTGAGCTTTACCTCCTCCTTATTTATTTCTCTTGGGACATTCCCAAGACATGTGTCATGTCCTTCCATAGGAATAACACCTTACATATCCTCCTTTTCTTCTTCCTCTTCATCTAGAAGAACTTCTTCCACCACCTTGTCTTCCTCGAAAACTTCCTCCTCTTTCTATGTGACTGTGTGGCTTCTCAGTCTCGCCTTTGGATTTTTGTGCCTTGTCATTGGAAAATCTCTTGCCTTTTCTTGGGATTTTGCCTCTATTTCATTGACTCTGTTTCGTGGACAACTTATCCTCTACCTTCATATAAATATGATAAACATCCTCTACTATCCTTACTGACATCATGTTGATCTCATCTTGGATTTCATACAGCAGTCCATTTATGTACCTGACAACTTTTTCCTCATCCTTCTCTCACTGTCCAGTCCTAATATTCAACTTGTAGAACTCCTCTCTATATCATCATCACATTGTTTTTGTAGAGTTAAACAACAGCTAAATTAGATAAGGATTATCATAGAGAAAAGAGATCAGTTGCACAAGAAGTGCATCAAAGAAGAAAAAAAAGTTTTAAAGGATCATAGCTTTCTACTCAAGGCTCATAATTGAGCAAAGAAGCCGTGATTGGAAAGGTCTCAAAAAGAGGATTCCATATGTATTGGTTTCATTAAAACAAAAAAAGTGCTATAGATTGGATAGGTAAGTCAAGTTTGAATCTATTTGGAATAGATGGATCTAGAAAACAAATAAAATTTGAAGGATAATGTCAGCATTAGTAATTGGATGGAAATGCAAAGGTAGCCAAGAGTGATTTGGCTAGAAAGTGCTCAGAACATAAATAGGCATGCACAATGATCACAGTGGGAACACAAGAAGATTTAGAAATACAGGAAGAATTGAAGACTTATGGGATCAACAAGGAAAAGTTTCACATGGGAAAGAAGTTGTTGAAATTGTGGTAGCACTGTAGCAGTTGAATTAGGGTTGGTTAAACAACCATAAGCAGAAAAAGAATTATTTCATGTTGCAAGTGTTGTTGATGATGTTGCTACATATGGAAGGAAGAAACAGACACTTGAAGGTTGGTTTGGTTTTATAAAAGAAGCATGAAAGCTTCTATTTCCAACAACCATACAGGTAACATCAAATTTATTAATGGAATTCGTGAAGGTATGAGTTTTTATAACTCTTTTTGCATAATTGTTGAAGGGAATTTAGGTAAGAAATTCCTCAGCCTGAGTTATTTTATAAAATCACATGATTACATTATTTGAATGCATACCACTAGATGTGGTAAAGGATAGAGGCATGTATCAATTCAAATTGTTTTAGGTTCTAAATGCCCAAACTGACATAGTAGAATGTCATGTTAATTTGGTTATGGGGTAATAACCAAAGAATTAAAAAATAAGAACTTGTTATAGGAATGAATGCCAGTAAATATAGTCATGTATGAGACTAGAACATGGTTGGATATGGAAAAGTATGGATATGGAAAGGTTATGAGCCACAAAGGTACTAAAATATTCCTACCTTTAAATAAAACTTGGGCTGCAACCTTTTTGCTAACACTAATGAACACCACAGAATTATATTCTTGGTGTAGTGTTCAAGTCAAAAAGGAAGGCATCCAATTAATTGGGAAGAAACTAGGAACTGTGTGGAGAATGTGTCAACACATTGTCCAGAATTCCAACTTATGGATGGTGAGATATGTGACAGAGATAAAGAGCATTATGTAATTCAATGAAAGTTGCATTGAATAAGTATGCATTGAGAATTGCACTCATCCATAGTAAGTGATAGAATTGTGTATTAAATGAAATTGTTGAATGTGTTTTTTAAGTACATGCATATATATTATTGCATGGAAATAATTGTTACTAACAGCTGAAATGTTTTTAACTCATGAAGCTGAGGAAATTTCAGAAGTTGCTAGACATTGCAATAGGAAAGTTGCAAGTCAAGTAGTCACATGAATACTGACTACAGAAAATTCATGTTCAGAAAAAGAAGTAATGAACTTATAGATATTAATTAAGAACAAGCATATGCATAGAATGATGAGTCATTCTATTTTATTAAATTGTTTGGTAATTATTATTGAATTGCTAGGTGCAAACAATTCTAAGTTCACTTCATATGGTTTTGTACATATTGCAATAGAATTATGATGTATAGGAAATACTGACAATTTGTTGGCAGTATGCAAGATGAAGCCTTGTAGGAAAACGATATGCAGTTTGGTTCTTGTAGAAAACCACGAGGAAGGTTGCAATCCTAATATGGAAACAACCAAGAAGAATTATGAAATAGAATTTCATGTTTTGGGGAAAAGTTGAATTCCATTTTTGAACTAAGTTTGAGTTCCTAAATGAATTCTTTTATGTTCTCTCATGATAACTGCATGTGTGTGATGTAGATGAGACAATATTGGCTAAAGTGAGAATGTTGGAAGAAGAACTACTGATAGAGACATTGAATCCCTTTGATGGAGGACCTTGGTGAGAGGCTTTGGTAGTGGGTTGGCGCTCTCATTGCGTGAGAAATCTTTCTCAAGATGGATCGCTGATGGATTGTGTAGTAGTGAAAGGATACCTAAGTTTGGAAGGGTGATTTCAAAAAGGAAGAGGAAACTCGAAAATTCTTATGGCATGGTAGCTTCCATAAGTAGGGTGTTTCAAATGGTACAGTGAGTTGGACTCTTCTTGAAATAGCTCTATAGAGTAGAGAAAATGAATTCCAACTGTAGTGTGAACACCAGAATTGGTGTTGGAAAGTAGAGCACTAGGTGGATAATAGGCTTCCAATAGCTAAAGCTTGGAGCTTTTTGAAGAATTTTTTTATAATTATATATGTATAAACAATTTTCACTGAGGACAGTGCAAAAATAATGGGATGGGATTGTCATGTCCCCTAGCAGAGCCCCTGTTGTAATTATGAATTGTAAACGTATTTGTTAGGCTGGTGAGCTAAGTTATAATAAGTTAGGAGGCTTATGTGATGATTAGGCTAGAGAGCCTAGGATGCTAAGGAAAAGAGCCTGATTTTTATATATGTAATTATGCAGATCATTAATAAAAATTATACATCGTTGCGTGTAGACTGACCATGAAGAAAGAGTGATGGGGGACTAATCTCCACTAGGTGGTAAGGGGATAAGTGTCTAGTAATAGGGGTTAAGCTAGAGGGCTTACCTATAAAGGAATAATATAATATTATTATTTCCTAGAAACTAAGGTTTGATATAACCATGTTGTCCTAAGTTCATGGGGGAAAGTGGGACAAGTGTTAAGTGGAGCTCATGCAGCTTCAAGGAGACATGTGTCAACATGGGCGCATGCAGTTTTAAGTGGGAAAGTCATCTCTTTGTCAGGGATCTCATTCACGAGTCTCATGATTTGGAGGAGGGTCACGATCCTTCACCATTTGGTATACACTCTCGCAGGGTTAATCACCCTAGACTTTTGCCATACTCCCTAGGGATGCATGCGCCAGTGTAACCTATAAACACTGGAGTTGTCCTATGTATTTCTTGTGAAGCCCGAAGAACTTGTATTTTTCCTGAGTCGTGTTGTGTCATAGCAGTTGGCGATTGTTGCCAACGCAGTTTTGGATAAGCTTGGTTTGTTGCCACTTTTGGTGTCCATACATGTTTTTTGTTCTTTCTGTCACCCATGTGTTAGTTGAATGTTGTTTTTGTATTGCTTAGGAGATGAATCGAATAAGTAGGTTGTCAAGCCCGTGAGAAACTCTCCCAGGTGAGAGAGTTTATTGGGAAGTAAGTTCTCCTAGAAGGGAGTCCTGTAGTAGCTACAGTACTCTAAGACTTCCGGTCCAACCTATTGTTGAAGCCCAAGGTAAGGGAGGTGTAGTAGCCGATGGACTTTTATTAGTGAAGGTGTACCCTCCTCGCGTGGAGCAGGCGTGTGGGGAATGAGGGTATGTGGTTTGTGGGCATAAGTGGATCCTAGGATAAAAGGTCCTTGATGTTTCTTTGTGCAACTTCCTTATTGTCCTTGCCAAGCCTATAATTCCCTTTCCCAGTGGAGTTTATTCCCAGCTCGAGGGTGACACACTACTGAGCGTGATGAGTAGTGTGGTCTATGGTTGGGATTTTCATGGAAGATATGCATGCAGTTGGTTTACTTCAATTGAAAGATAAGCACTCATTCTTATGTTCATTTACATGTTGTGTATATGTACATGTGTTATAATTAATGAATATTCCATGTATATGTTGTTATATTATGGGTTTTGTCTATGAGTACTGCATGTATGCTTTTATTGTTATTTCCACATTAATCTATGTATGAAAATAATACGTTGTTTGTTTATGTTTATATTTTTATAAAAATGATAATTATTGCTTATATGAGTAGCATGGACCAACCAGGATGGTCGAGGGTGTTACAAAATGGTATCAGAGCAGAGAAAAACAATGATTCAGTCATTAGGTAGTGCTACTCGGCACGGGTTGGTGGTTGGGGATGTTACATAATGGTATCAAAGCCATGGTTTCAACACTGAGCCTGGATAAGCCATGTTAGTGTTTAATGAGACAAATATTTGAGACAGAATTGCTGTCGAAAGGGATAAAATTCGAGGTTCAGAGCATCCCTGGGTGCAAGGAGTGCGTCGACAGAGTCTTTGAATCAAAAATATCGAGAGAAGTAGCTTGAGTTTTCTTGTGAAGGGACGCAAAGATATGTTGCAAGGAGTACATAGAACTGAAAGTCGACTAAGTGTCGAAGAAACCCTCTAAGGAGAAAGGGGTTAGAGAAACGAAGCTCGGGAGAGATAGCGGGAAGAAATATTCAAAGGGAGAGAAACTCTCAAGGTTTAATGAGTTAACGGCTAGGATTTTTTCAGGAGGAAATAGAGTCACCCTAGACTGTTAGATATGGAAAATTTGTGAGGCAGTTAGCCGTGACTTCCTTTGGAAATCCATGGAGTAACGGATTCTGTCTGTGTCGTCAATCTGAGAGAGAGGATACATGGCAGAAATCCATGGACTTCGGGTAAAATCACTTCGGGAGAAATGAGTGTGGAGAGGTTGAAACGCCCATAGCCTGAAGTCCCTGAAGTGGATATACACCGTAGATATGAGGAGAAGAGCTCGATCATTGGATTGGGCCAAAGTTGGACCCGAACCATTGGATCAAGCCAAGGGTGGAAGTTACGGTGTTGTATGAAGGATAGAGAACTCCTGAAGTTCTGAAGTCTGGAGTAATCTGGATCGTCTGTCAAAATGGACCCATGCCAACAAATTGGCTTGTTCGAGATTTTGGCGTTCAGGAGAATTAGTGTGTGATGAGGCGAGAACTCCCAAATCCCAAATCTTCGAAGAGCGATATTAGTGAGTCATGATCACATCACCTGGAGGTGACATGGACCTCTCTTATATATCCCACGTTCCCCCACTGAGATTGTGGACAGTTGTACTATGTGGACCCAGAGGGTAAAAAAGTCCATAAATTCAGAATTTGGGAGACTAGAAGGAAGAAGGCATAAAAACTTTTGAAGCCCAAAATTCTACAGTGATGTGGCATGATGATGTCATCTAGAATGACGTAGACACATGTGATGTGTTCCACATTTCAGTGGGTTTCGTACCCATCAAAGATTGAAATTCATTTTGGAATGTGACACATGTCACCCATCTGATTGGGCCACGTGTCAACCACTAGTATTCCACCATGTGGCACTCCATTTGAGCATGGTAGTGGTCCCACACTGGCATTGATCACCATACACCAAGATAGATGGCTAGGAGGAATTTTGGTGACAAAATTTTCAATGGAGTTAATTCCCCAAGGCGGTCCCGTAATCTAAACCATGGTATCACCGAGGGGTTATGTGTCAATGTCAGAAGAATTGCAGGGTGAAAGGCGGGTTACTCAAAACCATCGATGCATTCCCTCGCAAATTGGAAGGCATTAAGTGATGTGACATGATAGTGCTTGAAAATCAAAACCCTAAGCTAGAGGATTTGTGGAAATAGGAGACTAACTCTAGAGGAAGGACACTCCAAAGAAAAATGAAACGGGTGGACCACAAACCCCCAAATCCCGAAGTGTCGAATGATTGAAAATCATCGATCTGTTGAAGGACACACAACAAGTGGAGGTCTACTCTGGAAGATCAACACCATAGATATAAAGGAGTTAGGAAATTTTGAAGCCGGACTTCTGAAAGTCTGAGGCCCGAAGTCTCGAATAAGAACCATTGACCTAGCATTGTTCCATAGCCCATGGTTGCATGGGTTGCAGGCTGAGAGAAAGGGGCTAGTGCCCAAAAATTATTGAAAAGAAATGAAAAACTGAGAAATAAAATATCTGCAGGGATTCTTGATTGATCAAGAACCGCAAAATGAAATTTGAAAGCTTTCCTTGAATCAGATTGATTTAGGAATACTATGGAAATTGTTAAAGACTGATGGCCTGACAATTTTGATGGACTGCACATTGTTTTTTGCAGAGTTAAACAACAACTAAATCAGATAAGGATTAGCATAGATAAAATATATGAGATGCACAAGAAGTGCATCAGAGAAGAAGCACAAGTTTTAAAGGATCATAGTTTTCTTCTCAAGGCTCGGAATTGAGCAAGGAAGTCGTGATTGGAAAGGTCTCGAAAAGAGGATTCCAAATGTAATGGTTACATTTAAAATAGAAAAAGTGCTATATATTGGATAGGTAAGTCAAGTTTGAAGCTAGTTGGGATAGATGGATCTAGAAAACAAATGAAAGTTGAAGGATAATGTCAGCATTAGTAATTGGTTGGAAATGCAAAGGCAACCAAGAGTGATTTGACTAGAAAGTGCTCAGGACAAAAATAATCATGCACAGTAATCACAATGGGAGCACAAGAAGATTTAGGAATCCAGGAATAATTGAAGACTTATGGGATCATCAAGGAAAATTTGCACATGGTAAAGAAGTTGTTGAAATTGTGGTAGTGTTGCAGTAGTTGAATTAGGGTTGGTTGAACAACCATAAGAAGAAAAATAATTCTTGTATGTTGCAAGTGTTGTTGATGATGTTGGTACATATGGAAGGAAGCAACAGAAACTTGAAGGTTGGTTAGGTTTGATAAAAGAAGAATGAAAGTTTCTACTTCCATCAGCCATACAGGTAACATCAAATTTATTAATGGAAGTTATGCAGGTATGAGTTTTTATTACTCTTTTTGTATAATTGTCGAAGGGAATTTAGGTAAGAAATTCCTCAGCCAGATTTATTTTATAAAATCACATGATTACATTATTTGAATGCATTCCACTAGATGTGGTAAAGGATGGAGGCATGTATTAATTCAAATATTTTTATCTTAGTTAAGTCTCGATGGTTCTTGACTACGTCTAAAGGGTTAGGGTTCACATGCACCAGATTCCCTCCCACCCTGACCACGTCTGAACTCCTCTGCATGAGTTGATCCCCTTTGCACCCCAACACTGACCACCTCAGAAGAATGGGAACAGAAGGGGGGGTGAAATCCCCCTCTTACCGTAACATTTCCGCCAATGATCTAGAGAAATCGCGAGCATATCGACCATCCTTTGAGCCACCATTGCACTTACAAGACCAATATCTGTAGGAAGAGATGGATATAGGCAAAGAATCAAGGACATATGCTAAGTCCTTGCTTCCAAAACTAGCTTAGGTCTGGATACCTAGAAAATGTATTCCTCGAGCCTCGATTGCACCCAGATATGTCATCAAAACCACAAGGATTGGGAAGCATACATAGTTCATGAGAGACCATTCCCTCATAGGAAAATTCTTAGGTCTCTGGCCCTCAAAAAAGGACCTAGATTGTTGGATCAAGGCATGGTGGAACCCCAAGGGAGAATATGAGCTCCAGTTGAGATATAAAGGTTTTTTTATAGTAATATTCTACAACCTGGAGGACAACGACAAAATATTTGAAGGGGGACCATATTTCTACAACTCAATTGGCCTCTACCTACGTTTATGGATAGACCGCTTCTACCCAGAAAAGGAAAACTTCGCATATGCACCGGTATGGATTCGCCTCTATTCCCTACCTCAAGAGTTCTGGTTAGAGGAAATTTTACTAGGCATTGGCAACACCCTGGGTAAATATGTCAAATCTTCTGAAGCTACCAAACAGAGAAAGTACACCTCTTATGTAAGGATATGTGTCTATATGAACATCTCCAAAGCCTTTCCAGGCACAGTTACCTTAGAATACTAATACAAGGAATGGGCCCAAACCATAGACTATTGACACATCCCTTTTAGATGTCGAAAATGCCATGAACATGGATGCCTTTTCAGAGATTTCCCTCTCAATACCCCCCCCCAAGAGGGAAGATGAAGAGAAATCAAAGGAAGGATTTACCTAGGTTCAAAATTGAGGGAGACAAGCGTAGAAGAAGCACACAACCAATAATAGAAAAAAGAACCTAAATAATAATTCATTTGAAGCCCTTAACCGCCTCCCAGAAGCAGAAGAGGTGGAAAACCCCCAAGACCGTGGGGAAAGATCCTAGGAAGCACAAGGAAGATCAGATGTCAAAAGAGTATCAAACCCCAGCACACCAAGAAGATCCATGAACTCACCCAGTCTTAGGGAAAGAACCAAAAAGAGAGGAAGACACAGTCATGGAAATGGATGAGAAGGACCTAGTAGAAATTGACCTAGACGGGTTATAAGAAGCACTCAACAAGAAGGATCTCCAAACCTTACTAGAGGACCAACTCAGGAAAGTTCACAAAGTATTTACAAACTCATCAGCAGGGGCTACATTCAGGTTGGGGATCACCACAAACCCAAACCAAGATCCAAGAAAATACCCAAAAGAAAACAAGCGACGAGGTAGAAAATTGGCTCATCAACTAATAAAGGAGGCAGGAAACTATATGATCAACTCGAGACAGATTCATAGGCTCTGAGAGAGATCCTTTTCCCACCCACCAAATTGTTAACTATGAATATCCTCACCTAGAATATTAGAGTCCTAAATGGAAGATCCAAACAAAGGATTCTATGAAGCTACATTAAAATGGAAGACCCTGATATATTCCTGATAAAAGAGACAAAATGTGGAGGGAAAAATGGAAAAGAAATCATCAAAATATTTTGGCACAACTGCAAATATTATAAAATGGACTCAAAAGGGGCTTCAAGAGGCATGTTCATCCTATGGAATCCTGCTACAGTCATCCTTGATCAAGGCTTCTCCACTCCATGCACAATCATAGCGCACTACAGAGACATCGAGTCAGACAAGGAGGGAATGATCACAAATGCCTATGGCCCACAGAACAGCCAAGACAAATACCTCTTTCTTCAAATCCTAGCCTACCTAGGTTCCTTAGCAGAGGGACAGCGATGGATTATAGGGGGCGACTTCAACATGATTCTAACGTTGGAGGAGAAGTGAGGGGGAAAACCGTTCCTGGAGAAGGATAGCACAAAATTCTAGGAACTCATAGAGAACCTCAGACTGGTAGATATTGAGAATAGCAATGGCACCTACAACTGGACCAACAAAATATCAGGTCACCAACAAATAGCATGCAGGCTTGATCACTTCCTCATATCAAAAACTCTCCTTTTGGAAGGCCCCCTAGTAGATTCCAACATCCTCCCGAAGGCAGGTTCAGACCACTGGTCGATTCAGCTCAGGGTTGACACTATTGCCACCCCCAAGCTTAAACCCTTCAGATTTGAAAACTTTTGGTTCTCCCATCCATATTTCCAAGAGTTATCTCATCACTGGTGGAGCACTGCGGAAACATAGAGGGGTACAAAAATGTATTGCTTCTAGCAAAAACTCAAACAGTTTAAACAACAGGTGCACAAATGGAACAAAGAAGTCTTTGGGAACAATTTTCAGAAAAGGAAAATGCTGGAACAAAAGCTAGAGAACCTTCAGGGAAAATTCATTCATACAGGATACACAATCACTCAGCAGTAGCAGGAGAGTGAAATCAAAAGGCAACTAGAAGAAAGACACAAGCAGGAAGAAATATTGTGGAGACAAAAATATCGGGTTCAATGGCTCAATGAGGGAGAGAAAAACACCACTTCTCTACGATCCAAAGATTCCTTATCAATCACATCACCAAGTTGGATGACTCACAAGGCAACACCCTATTAACTCATCAGGAAATAACGCACAAGTTGACAGACTTCTACAAGGATGTCCTCTTAGAACCCAAGGTGGATCGCACCTTAGAAATAGAGTGAGTGACCCAAAATATCCCTACTATAATCACCCAGAAACAAAATGAGGCTCTCATGACACCAATAATGCAAGCAGAAGTGGATCAGGTTATTTAGGAGTTACCCACAGGAAAGGCTCCAGGCCCAGATGGTTTCACAACAGACTTCTCCCACTCCTGTTGTCCAATGTTAAGGGAGGAAGTGTGGATGCTGGTGGAGGAATCATGCAGCTCAATAAAAGTTCTTCCGGCACTAAATGCCACTTTCCTCACCCTAATACCCAAATAAGAAAGAGTCACAAATCCAAAGAACTTCAGACCCATATCTCTTTGCAACATGATCTACAAAATCATTTCCAAGGTCATAGCTCTAAGATTCAAGCCAATTCCACCCTTCATCATCTCCAAGGAGCAATCAAGATATGTCGAAGGAAGGAAAATCATGGATAGTGTCATACTTTTCCATGAAATCATTCACTCGCTCAAAAGCACTCGTACTCCAAGTATTCTTCTAAAACTTGACCTTTCAAAATCTTTTGACAAATTAAACTAGCAATACATGAAAGTGCTCCTATCGGCTTTTGGTTTCAACAAGGATTGGGTCTCTTGGATAATGAACCTCATTTCCTCAACCTTTTTCTCAATCCTCATCAATGGTATCCCCTCTCAACCCTTCTCCCCCTCAAGAGGAATAAGGCAAGGAAACCCTCTCTCCCCATTCCTTTTTGTCATAATGGTTGAAGGTCTAGGATGCTATATCAAGGATTCAATTCAAAATGGATCCCTCCAAGGCCTCCCACAACCAATTTTTCGATGAAATGCTGCTAATGAACACCCCCACCATGCAAGAATAAATTAAACTAAGATCCATCCTCTTTGATTCCAGCGAATCCTCTGGCACCACCTTTAATATGGCTAAATCATAGCTCTTCTTTTTTAATACTCCTCTGAAAATCCAACAACACCTTTCTCAAATTTTGAATACCCCTGTCTGCACCCTGCCCTCTCACTACCTGGGACTCCCTCTTTCTAACTCAGCAGCCAGAAACATCTCTTGGGACTCTCTCCTACTCTCCATCACCAACCGTCTTAGCAACTAGACCTTTCACTCCCTCAAACTTCTAGCTAGAATTGTTCTCTTAAATTCAATCCTCCAAGCCATCCCAGCTTACCTCCTCTTAGACCTTGTTGGCCCCCACTCATTCATAAAGGAAACAAGGAATCTGCAAAGAAACTTTATATGGAATGGACACAACCTGAACAAAAAATTGCCTTAGTCAGCTGGGACAAAGTCTACAAGCCCAAATATTCAGGTGGTCTGGGCCTCCGGGACCCTAGAAAATTAAATAGTACCATGGGAGAAAGAATTTGGTGGAGATGGCTCAAAACACTAGCAGATATCTAGGAAAAACTCTGGAAATGAAAATATTCCCCAAATACGCACCAAATTCAACTTATAAGAATGAAAGAGAAAATGCAGGGCTCCAACATCTGGAATGCAGCTTGGAAAAATTGACCACTCATATAGGAACATGCTTTCTGGGAAATTCGTAATGGCCAGAATGCCCTATTTTGGATACATTCTTAGTAGCAAATTCCACCCCTTCAACTGGAACAAAAATATACAATCCTACGAAAATCACATTCAAGATCTTTCTACTCTCAAAGTAGCATATTTGTGGGCAGACACCCCACGCAGCTCTCCCTGGCGAAGATGGAAATCTACTCATTGGGAACTCCAAGTGGCAATGGACTGTGACCTGCAGCATTGGAAACAAGCTACAACCAAAAGGTGAATCCAGAAAATCACAGACCAAGACATTCTCAAATGGGGATACACACCTCATGGAAGCTTCGCTCTTAAGGAGGGATACACTCTTCAGGATAAATTCCACAATCTTCAGAAATATATCTTCTGGACAACAATATGGAAATAAAAAATCTGGCCCAAAATCTCTACATTCCTATGGATTCTACTCCAGAACAAGATCTTAACCTGGGACAATCTTCAAAGACAAGGTTTCATTGGCCCCTCGATCTTCCATCTCTTCCATCTCCAAGCAGAAACCATGGAGCACCTCCTAAATAATTGTCCATTCAATGAGAACATCTGGAACTGGGCCACTCAGTTCATGAGAAGAACCAAACGAGTAAAAAACAACATCATAAGCACCATCAGGGATTGGGGCTCTGGCTCCTTCAAAAGTCCCATCCTGAACAGAACCTATAAAATCTTACCAAGATTTATAGTTTGGCAACTATGGAAAGAGAGGAACAGAAGAATCTTTCATTCCCAACCCTCTCCTCCCACCCTCCTCTGGAACACAATCCTCCTGCATCTCCAGGTAAATATTCAGTTACAATTATGGACCAAGGAAGACTTCCCCACTGACCTAGGTGAGCTCTCACTCCTCAACTCTTGGGGCTTCTCATTTTCTCACTCCACCCCTCCTCAGTGGCCCCCCATAATTTCAAAAGCCTTCAGTCCCTCTAAGTGGCTCCCCCTCCCACCAAGATTCTATAAGGTCAACTTTGATGGCACATCAAAAGGAAATCTAGGACACTTAGGCTATGGAGTGGTCTTAAGAAACTTCTTGGGCCAAATACAAAGCCTCATTGCAGAAAATCTCGGATGCGACACCAATAACTCAACATAAATTTGGGGTCTCATTAAAGGAGTGAAAATGTCTCTAGATCAAAACCTCACTTGTCTGATCATTGAAGGAGACTCCAAAATCATAATAGACTTGGTAACAAAAATCTTGAATGGCATAGATCCAAGGAAAATCAATCCTAGTTGGCACCTCCTTCACCCCCTTTACAGCTTCCAGGCTCTTCTCAGACCCTCTCTAACTCTAACCCCCTCACACATTCGGTGAAGTGAAAAAAAAAGTAGAGGACAGACTGGACAATGCAAGGGTTGTCTCTATGAAGAAAATCATTATCCACAATTCCAGGCAGTCCCAAATTTCACCCCTCTAGCTCTAATGCGAGGAGCTTTCCTAGCTAGATGGCCCTAATCCGAATGGGGTGCCACCTCTGTCTACTTAAAAATTCTTCCAAGAAATAAATGATCAGAATCTCAGGAGAGAGGGCGACAGTACAAAATATATTCAACCAACAAATGTCTTTGGGAGCTCTATAATCGAGAGTTTGAAGCACGAAGGAGGCTGCTTCCCAAAGTCATGAAGTCACGAAACGCATGAGAGAATATGTAATGTTGGTGCTCTAGGAGATCTGGATCATTAGTGCTCGAGGATATTTGGACCATGCACAAATGATTTTAGGAACTCAACAATTGGGAGTTAGGAGCTCATAAAGAGCTATTTGCCCAAGTCACGAAGTCGTGAAATGCGAAATCACGAAATGTGAGAGAGGATCTGGATCGTTGATCCAGGGGAAATTTGGACTGTTGATCTGGTCCCAAAGGACTCGCAATTTTGGGTATCGGAAGAAGTGGAACACTCGGCTCTTTGTCATCCCAAGGCGCGAAATCCCAAAATATGGAGTAGCCAACAGTCGCAAAATGTGAAATTGGGATACAACCGTAGTGAAGCTTGAGGGTTTCGGGAAAAAAGTGCAAGCCATTCCTCCGTCAACGCGAAGTGCGAAGTCAAGAAGAGGATCTAATCCATTGGTTGCAGGCCATCGAGGACCGCGGATCTGATCTGATGGTTTCGGGGACTTTGACCTCGAGAAACCAAGAAGAGAAATGTAATCAGTTAGACCTTCAACCATAGGCGTTTTTGTATATGTAGATAGGTTGCGGGTCTTTTTGTAAGCCTTCATCTATAATTAATATAAAGATCCACTTTTTATTCACAAAAAAAAATGCACACATAGTAAAATGTCATGTTAATTTGGTTATGAGGTAATAACCAAAGAATTAAAGGATAAGAACTTGTTATAAGAATGAATGCCAGTAAAGATAGTCATGTATGAGACTAGAACATGGTTGGATATGGAAAAGTATGGATATGGAAAGGTTATGAGCCACACAGGTACTAAAATCTTCCTACCTTTAAATAAAACTTGGGCTGCAACTTTTTTTCTATCACTAATGAACACCACATAATTATATTCTTGGTGTAGTGTTCAGGTCAAAAGGGAAGGAATCCAATTAATTGGGAAGACAATAGGAAGTGTGTGGAGAATGTGTCAACACATTGGCCATAATTCCAACTTATGRATGGTGAGATACATGACTGAGATAAAGACCATTATGTAACTCAATGCAAGGTGCATTGAATAAGTATGCATTGAGAATTGTACTCATGCATAGTAAGTGATAGAATTGTGTTCTAAATGCAATTGTTGAATGTGTTTTGTAAGTACATGCATATATATTATTGCATGGAAATAATTTTTACTAACAACTGAAATGTTGTTCAATCATGAAGCTGAAGGAATTTTAGGAGTTGCTAGACATTGAAACGAGAAAGTTGCAAGTCAAGTAGTCACATGAATACTAACTACAGAAAATTTGTGTTCAAAAAAAGAAGTAATAAACTTATAGATATTAATTAAGAAAAGGCATATGCATAGAATGATGAGTCATTCTATTTTATTAAATTGTTTGGTAATTATGATTGAATTGCTAGGTGTAGACAATTCTAAGTTCACTGCATATGGTTTTGTACATATTGCAATTGAATTATGATGTACAGGAAATACTAACAATTTGTTGGCAGTATGCAAGATAAAGCCTTTCATGAAAATGGTATGCAGTTTGGTGCTTGTGGAAAACCACAAGGAAGGTTACAATCTTAATATGGAAACAACCAAGAAGAATTATGAAATAGAATTTCATGTTTTGGGGAAAAGTTGAATTCCCTTTTTGAACTAAGTTTGAGTTACTAAATGAATTGTTTTATGTTCTCTCATGATAACTGCATGTGTGTGATGCAGATGAGACAATATTGGCTAAAGTGAGAATGTTGGAAGAAGAAATGATGATAGAGACATTGAATCCATTTAATGGAGGACCTTGTTGAGAGGCTCTGGTAGTGGGTTGGCTCTCTCCTTGCATGTGAAATCCTTAGCAAGATGGATCGATGACGGACTGTGTAAAAGTGAATGGATAGATGAGCCTGGAAGGGTGATTTCAAAATGGAAAAGGAAACTCAAAAATGATTATGGCATGGTAGTTTCCATAAGGAGGGTGTGGCAAATGGTACAGTGAGTTGGATTCTTCTTGAAACAACTCTATGGAGTAGAGCAAATGAATTCCAGCTGCAATGTGAACACCAGAATTGGTGCTGCAAAGTAGAGCACTAGGTGGATAATAGGCTTCCAATAGCTAAAGCTTGAAGCTTTTTGAAGATTTTTTTTTGAATTATATATGTATAAACAAGATGCACCGAGGACAGTGCAAAACTAAGGGGAGGGAATTGTAATATCCCCCAAGATATCCCCAGTTGTAATTATGAATTGTAAACATGTTTGTTAGGCTAGTGAGCTTAGTTATAATAAGCTAGGAGGCTTATGTGATGAGTAGGATAGAGAGCCTAGGATGCTAAGGCCAGGAGCCTGATTTATGTATATGTAATTATGCAGATCATTAATAAAAATTATACATCGCTTTGTGTAGACCGACCATGAAAAAAGAGTTATGGGGGACTAAGCTCCACTAGGTGGGAAGGGGCTAAGTGTCTAGGAATAGGGGCTAAGCTAGAGGGATAACCTCTAAAGGAATAATATTATATTATTATTTCCTAGAAGCTAAGGTTTGATATAAATATGTTGTCCTAAGTTCCTGGCGGAAAGGGGGACGAGTGTTAAGTGGAGATCATGCAGCTTCAGGGAGACATGTGTCAACCTCAGTGCATACATTTTTAAGTGGGAAATGCATCTCATTGTCGGGGATATCATTCATGATTCTCGTGATTCGGAGGAGGGTCACGATCCTTCACCACTCAATCTACACTCTCATGGGGTTAGTCACCATGGAAGTCTGACATACTCCCTACTGATGCACATGCCAATGTAACCTACATACACTGGAGTTGTCCTATGTATTTCCTCTGAAGCCCAACGAACTTGTATTTTTCCTGAGTCATGTTATCTCGTAGAGATTGGCGGTTGTTTCCAACACATTTTTGGCTAAGCTTGGTTTGTTTCCACTTTCGGTGTCCATACCCATTTTATGTTGTTGTCGTCACCCGTGTGTTAGTTGAATGATGTTGTTGTATTGCTTAGTAACTTAATTGAAGAAGCACGTTGTCAGGCCTATGAGAAACTCTCCCAGGTGAGAGAATTTGTTGGGAAGTGATTTCTCCTTGAAAGGAGTCCTGTAGAAACTACAGTACTCTGAGACTTCCCATCCATCCTGTTGTTGAAGCCCAAGGTAAGGGAGGTATAGTAGCCGAAGGACTTGTATTAGTGAAGGTGTACCCTCCTGGCATGGAGCAAGCGTGTGGGGAATGAGGATCTGTGGGTTGTGGGCATAAGTGGATCCTGGGATAAAATATCCTTCCCGTTGTTTTGTGAAACTTATTTGTTGTCCTTGCCAAGCCTAGAATTCCCTTGTCTGGTGGAGTTTAGTCCCAGCTCGGGGGTTACCCACTACTGAGCATGATGAGCAGTGTGGTCTATGGCTGGGAGGCTCATGGAAGGTCCGCACACAATTGGTGTACTTCAATTGAAAGATAAGTACCCACTCCTATGTTCATTTACATGTGTATGTGTACATGTGTTATAATTGATGAATGTTGCTTGTATATGTTGTTATATTATGGGGTTTTTTTGTGAGTTCTACATGTATGATTTTATTGTTATTTTCACATTAATCTATGTATGAAAAAAATATTTTGTGTGTTTATGTTTATATTTATATGCATATGATAATTGTTGTTTCTATGAGTAGCATGGCCCGACCTGGGTGGTTGGGGGTGTTATAAAATGGTATAAGAGCATAGAAAAACAAATTCAATCATTCAGTAGCGCTACCCGGCAGGGGTTGGTGGCCAGGGATGTTACAGTTAGGTTGATACAACTTGTTTCTTCCAAACAACCCTCTAACGTGTTAATTTATATGCCAAAAAGAGTAGGGATCATGGGATAACCTTTCTTAACACCTATATTACAATTAATTTCTTTCAACCATCGTTTAGTGTTCCTAAACGTGGAAATAATTTTCTCATACATTATTATCGTAACATCTCTCAAGTATAGAGGAAATTTTAACTCTTCAAACCTATTCCAAAGGTTAGTCATGGGCACGATGTCAAAATATTTTTTGAAGTTAATGAAAAAACATAGGAGATTGGTTTTATTATTGTGAGACTCCTCCAAAATGATCCTAAGCATGGAAAGGTGGTCGCAATTGAGTGATATCTCATGAATCCAACCTGGATTTTAGTTATTTTTTCATGAATTTTTATCCATACACTAATATTCTTTACCAAAACAATTCCATATAACTTGTCTAAAATGGAGCTAATCAAAATGGTCATATAGTTAGATGGATTTTTTTTATCTCCACATTTAAAATTAGGTACGATGAGGCTTTGAGTCCAGGGTTTAGGGAATCCCTTCTTCACTGCTAAATTGAAAAGCTATTGGAATTGAAAGTAGCAAATTTCTTATTGTTCCAGGAGGCACTTTCTACAGCCCAATATGAGGGAGATATGTAATTCCTTTTGTGATCAACATGGATTTGAAATGTAGAATTAAAAAATAATAATAATAAAGTGATATTTCAATATCGGTCATAAATAAAATATTTCAATGTCACCTTAAGTAAAATGTTTTTTTATCTACCTATATGGGGAGCTTGTACATGCTCCCAAAGTGTCAGGATCAGGAGTGACTCCATAACATCTCTCACATGTTTGGAAGCTCCCTGAAGAGATCATGAAAAAGGTGGTTAATAATCCCTCATGGTACTAGATGGACAATGGGTTTTCATTCAATCATAATCCACCTAGATATTAGTCTTCTCCATTATGAGCTTAGGTTGATGAGATTCCTTGTAATCATGGATAATACAAGACTGCAAAAATTTAAACCCAAGCCATGTTCTGGGATTAACAATGTTCTATCTAGGGAGAGACACTAGGGATGAATTGAGGGAGATGACTCTAGTTTAGGGAATATCATACTCAGTTGGAATCGAGCTTGTTCAAATAGTATGTTGATTTTCCCTCCATGGCACTTTATTTCTGGTTGTATTTGGATTTATGTGATTAGCATGGTATTTTATTATTGGATTGATGATAAATCAATTCTAAATTGGAAATTCACAAAGCCTAAATGGTGGAGTCTTCCAATTACTTTATTTTGTTTGTTGGCATTAGCTCAACGTGTCCTTCCCACCTCAATAGCTTAGATTTCATTTTTGTTTCTTCCAAACTCTACTTCTCAAGGTATATTCCTTTTCTGGATAGGGGTGAATTATGCCTCTATGATCTTAAATCCCACGTGTTTAATATCTCAGAGTGGCTAGACACTCTATTGTTGGTTTTCCTCTATTTTTAGAATTGGTCTTTGATCTCTATAATTCCTCATAGCATTAGTGAAAAACCCCTTACTCAAACTAAAGATACATCGATGGGTAGATTTGGAACACCCATCGCCCTGGTTGGAAATTCCTTTTCCCATCTAGAGGATATGTTCTAGATATAAAATAAAAATGGAAATGAGAGATAAAAACTCTATCTTTACCTAGATCGTTTATCCTCAAGCTTGCATGATTCATGAAAGTAAATGAAAAAAAAAAAACATTTAACAAATAAAACATGAATGTAAATATTATGAAAAATAAAAGAATTGTCCCATTGCCAATGGGAGGCCAAGTACAATATCACTTGTGAAGAAGATATTTGAAGAAGGTGGTTCCAAGACCTCCTCCTTTGGAGGGTCCTTTTCTTCCCAAGTGTGTGGTATATCTTCTCTCCTATGGTTGTAAGTAGCTTGGATGATGCTAAAATGCTATCACGATAAAGGAGTTCTCTTGAATTCCAAGGAAATTTCGATAGCATGTACTTACTTGTAAATGGACGATAGAGAATGGAGATATATCTCAGTTTTTATAAGAAAAATAGTGGTTAAACCCCTTTGACAAGGAAATAACAAATAATGATGTGTTGACCATATCAAGTTTAACAACTACTTTTATGTTTTATATATGTCCACTTTTGGTCATTTCAATGTTTTGAAAAAAATCGAGTAGGAATTATAAAGAAACAAAGTTTTTATGGGCCCTTGCATCTTTTGTGGGTGATTTACACAATTGCGATGCACTTTTTGGGGGTAAAAAGTGAGTTGGACACCTTAAGTGATGAATTTTGGATATGTGTTTCCTAAGGTCAAGTTGAGGTGAAATGAAGTGGGGTGAGCATAAACAATGATGTTGGTGTTTTTTTCATGCTCGCACGCTCCCTTCTTAATGTTGGGGTGTTTAGACCTAAGGTTCATCCAGAGTTGATCAACAAAAACCCCAAAGCATCAGCATATCAATCCTCCACCAAGGTCAAGGAAGGTATCACTTGAGATGCAAAGGGGATCACAGAGACCATAATGCCTTGTGTCAAGGATAAAGGAATAAACAAACTAGGATCCATCTGGGATGGGATTCATACATTCCATATCCGACTACTTATTGTGATTAATAAGTAAAACAATACACAGACATATCCAAATAACACATATTAGACACATAATAGATCAGAACTTTTGCAACTTTATTATTCCTTTCATTCCATTGAACACAAACATACATTAATGAAACTATGTTCGACAGTAACATAGTCACACATCCCTTATATATAAAGCCCCGGAAATTCAACACACTACACAATGTGCATCCTCTTTGGAACCCAGACATATGATAAACTCATATTTATATTAATATGCAATACAACATTACACAAGCTCAGAATGAGCTCTACCCACTAGACAATAACTCGATGAACCCTCTAATACAACATTCGAGTCTCTCCCCATATAACCATATAATTGCATTTTTTATGTTGTTGCTTCCCTTTATATATTTCTCTTCTCAGTAGATTTGTCTCTTTCTTCTCTGCTCCACTCGTTATACTAAAAAAATTGCCTCACACACTTCTAGCATTTTCCTATAATCCACATATCCTTCTAGACTCGAGGAAATATTAACTGCCTTGCCAGTCATCTTTTCTCGGCTCCATGATCCCTTGTGTTGTTGGTAGTAATAATTCAAGAGTATTTACCAATGATTTCTTTCTTTATTATGGCGTGCATATTCTTGATTTATGATGCACATCAAAACTGGAATCGATGCCCATTTGATAGAATTTTAGGCTTGGAACACAATATCAAAAATCAGTCTGACACACACTCGTTGTTGTTATTTGCAAATTTATCTTTAGCACACAGAAAACTGGAATAGGCATGCACAAAACTTGTAATGATCCCACACAACTTCATTTGTGAGTGTACGTGAAATGAACCCAAAACTTTGGGTGCCAATAGACCCCCACCACTATTATTTGTGTCATCCTCGAGCCAACTGCATCATGGAATTACAACCTCAATGAATGACACAGTGCTTCTGATTTCCTGCATGAATTCCTTAAAGTGGTGCTTGAGCTCATTAAAGTAGCTCTAGATTTATTTTGTAAGGTGAATAGTCACCTCAACTTCCATGGATGTGACCTGAGAGGATGTTAGGTATGTTTTGTGGATTTTCTTAATGAGAAGGCCAACAACAACATGAACTTCGAATACTTGTGCAAACAAGTGCAAGGCCCTATTGGTCGTATACATGATCATATTTGAAAAAATTTGATGCTCATCCCATGCTACAGTGATCTCCTTAGTTTTTGTTGCAATTATGAGCATCACAATGGCATGTTCTCTGGGAGGAAAAGAATCAAGATCTCTCTTTTGTTATGTAACCTCCCATTATGTTGTATGAAATCGATATTTGATTGAAGATACCTTTGGGGGAGCTTGGATATGGGTCCACAGGGTGAAGTTGTAGTCGACCATGTTGGATAATGCTTCCACCCAACGTTGGCTATCATCGAGAGTTGCTTGGGCTGACACAAGATTTGTTGGAACTCAGTCATGGTGGGATTTTCTTGGTGGATTGGGGGACGAAGGGTGATGACCTATGATTCTATATTCTATAGGTGAGCCTTTATAGTTGAGATTTTAAATGTATGAGGTATGTCACGCCCTTGTGTAGAAGTAGTGGGAATCTATGCATATAGGTTATCCACAACTCCAATAAGGTTGGTGAATGTTGTATTGAGCTCAATGTGTTGGGCCTGGGTGATTATATGTGTTGCACTTTCTATTTCATACCTCCTCTGTAATGATTGATGATATTGAATTTCCTTTTGATATTTCTCACATGTTTGGTTATGCACAGTGATGTGTACTTGGTGTTGGAGTTGCAACTGCGCATGAGCTTGTTCCATTCTATCGTTGTGCTCGCCTAACTCATATATCAGGGTGGAAACACAATCTTGTATCAAGAGAGTTGTAATTGGTGTCAATGGGATACCACTATGGTTGGCATATACTATAAGTAATGTTGTGGGGTCCACTCTAAGGACTCAAGCAGAGGAACTAGAATTAATTTCGGAAGCCAGCAACCATGAACTATTGTCTAGTACTAGTGTTGTGCCCCTGAGTTCTCAAAAAACATGGTCAACATTGTGCATATCCTTGGAATTCACTTGTTGTATATTAACAATTGGCATTTTAAGGCGTATATTAATGTGGCGATGCCTGACATCATCTGGATAGACCTTAGCTATGTTGAAGGAATGGAATTATGGATGGATGGGTCGGTTTGTTGTCACTTATACCCAACCATAGTGGATTGGAATTGTGGTTTCGCGAGATGGGGGTATCGAGAGCACTTTTCGACCACTTCAAAATTGGAACCCCTACCTTGGGGGACTGCGCACTGCATCCAATACAATGCGACTTCAAAAAAAAATTCATTACGCTTAGTGTGCATCTCAGTTTCCTCCTCAGTTGGAAGTGGTTGGAGATGTGTAGGCCATTCGAGCACACCTTGTTGGATGTCTTCTTCGATAATGTAGAAGGGAATGAGTGAAACTGTAGCACCCTAATCATCACTGGGATAGATGAACTTGTAATGAAAAGTACATTCAAATAAAAGGTAGCCATCAAACTTGTTCATGAGGGTGCCTAGGATGCTTTCTTGCAAAATTGTTGACAAGATGAGTTGTTCATTCCAACTCTGAAACAACTTGTCATTGGATTCGTTGGTGCAAGGATCCTTTCTCTCATGAATACACAAGAAATGGGGAGCTTCAAAGCAATTTTGACTTCCAACAAGTCATTCAAAATCTCGAGGGGGCCACCAAAGCACCATGGAAAGAAGAAGTAGAATCCAATTGTAATGAAACTCTTTTTTGTAGTTTTGGGCATCTAAGAAATCATCAATGAATTCATTTATTACATATCGATCCCATGCCATATGAACCCTAGTGACACACCTTTCAACTGCAACAACTACCCCGAATGGGAACTCCTCCTTTCTACAATTGTGTAGGATTTTGCAGGCTATAAACGATGTGGAAAAGAAAACCGGTCAGGGGTTTATTTATGAAATGAGTACCCAACACCTACCACATCATGTACTCTATGTGTCGTAGATTTCATTTTGTGCACCATATTTAGTGGCTAAGGTTTTTTATGGCTCATCTCCCTACATGGGTAGGTATGTAACGTGACAGATTGTTGCTCCATCGACCAGATACTTCCCTTCCAGCCACAAGTACCCACCGTGTAGGTGGGTGAGTAACATGAAGATGCACAGGGTGAAAATATCACTATTCCCAAAGTGAGGTAAATCTATTAAAGGAAGAATTCCTACTTGTCTGATAGGTTTTTCCCACTCTTGTGTGAGTACTAACAACTTTTCATCTACGTTGTGAATCATGTGGGTATAATGGTGGAAGTCAAAGGTGGGGAACTACCCAAGGTCACAGAAATTATAATCGATGAATTGGACATACTGCACTATCCCCATCCGAGAACCCATGAAAATCACATGTCAAGGTAATTTTGGTTCTTTTCTACTAATCTTCGGCCACCCTAGATCGATTATGGCCATGTGGTCTACTTGACGAAGCCATGGGAATTATTTCAGCGAGTTTTTGTAAAAGCTATGGCTAGGTAAAGAGGTTGGTATTTCCATTCATCATTTATGCTACTGTGCCCTTTCGACTAAGAATGTGGACCCTTTTATAGATTGAGAAAATATTGTACTAAGTTGGATAGCATTAGGTTTGAGAAGGGAAAGTTACCAAGTGGGTACTGCGAGACAGCTAGGAGGTGTGTTAGGAGAAATTTTTGCCATCTTCTGGTTCATTAAAATGTATCTCATCTAGTAGTCACATCAAGATATAAATGATTGGATGTTTCATTAAATGCTACCACTGACGTTTGTGATCCAGAAAATGTATCAATGTTTGTAAATTAAATGGCATATGATGACTAATTTTACCGTGAAATGTGAAGAAACTCTGGGAAGTTCATAGAATTTAATGTTGAGGGCCTTGTTAATGATCTTTTTTTTAGGTACCATATAATGGACATGTCATTATATTAATGTGTGATAATACTGGGTCCACGAGACCTAAAGTGTGACAGGGAAATCTACGTACATGTGCACATGTGATCCTTCGGGGGCATCGCACATGTTTCTCGTGCCTCTTGGCATGAGTGCCTATTTGTTACTTAAGCAGAGAGACCCTTGGTAGGCTGTAACACCTCTTCACTTGTATCCATCCTACTTGTTTTATCCACTAAGTATCCTTGACTTTGTCTTTCTTACGGGCATCGTCTATTTTCTCAATGAGGTTAGTTGTGACGGGATGAACCAAAGCCATTTCTTGTGCATTCAACTCCTTGTTATGTGTTATGGAAACCACGGGTATAGAGAGAACAATGTTCTTTCAATTCCTCTTGCATGGGCCCTGTAAGAATATGTGGCATGTTTGACATCGATACATGGCTATCCACCGCCATTCACAATAACACATGTATTGATGAATATCCATACCAGGTTTGAACCTTCACCACACGTATGCCTCGACAACTTCGCATTCACAATAAGGTTCTCGATGTGCATCCCACCATTGCATGGGAATTCCTATGAGTACTATATCAAGAGTATGAGCCCTATAATGCTTGAGAACGCACTGTATCCATGAAATAAATGTGTCCATCGGTTCTGATCCATCGTACCGATAGGATAAAAATTATTCCTCTTTCTCCACTGCAAAGATATGCATACACCTCCTTGTTGACACTTCATATATGTAGGAACCTTAATTAATTAAACCCTAAAAATTTCGTATAATTAAACATAAATTTATTTCAATGCATAATATTTCATTAATCGTCGTAAAAGCATGTAATTTTCAGCAAAAAAAATAAAAATTAAAGTTAAACATAGCATGAAATAGATTACATATTCATCCACCTAACTTAGAAATTTCATAAATAAATTACCTGGTTCTGATGCTAAATCATGTTGCTCCGTTGGTCCAATGTTGAAGTTGAAACTATGTCAAACACTGCCCAAAACTGTGTTTTCCTCCCTGCCAGCTAGGAGCAGCCTGTCCAAATCCCTAGCTCCAGGATAGTAAGGATATCTTGGCCCCTGTGCCCAAAACCCCCAACAAATCGGTGCCCCCTGCTAGTTGATTCACCAAAAACCACCAACATCAAACTTCTCACCCCAAAGATCTCCACAGAAAATTATCCCACAGAAATATATCCCCCTCCTCCAAATGCTTCCTCCTCCCCCAAAAGAATCATCATGCCCATAAGACTCTTCCCCATCATATTCCCCCTTCACCGACTCTCCCCCCTTCATTAATTTCCTTATCCTTTTATTTATTATCTTATCCCCCTATTTATTATCTTATCCACTTATATTTATTATCATATCTCTATATTTAATATCTTATCCTCATATTTAATATCTTATCCCCATATTTAATGTTTATTTCCCCCTCCCCCGTATATGTAAATCTTTAATACATTAAATTATTAACCTCGTTTAATTCTTTACTCAATTAATTAATGAGTCAATTAATAATTAATTTATCATTGACAGATATGCACAAATAATTAATTAGTTAATTATTATTTAAGAAATAATTATTGTTTAACTAACATATTAGGACAGTCAGATTATCAAATTAATTATAATTAATCATCCCTATGTATCTATTTAAACAGGGTTGTTACATACACCCACCCTTCAGTAAAATTCATCCCAAAGTTAAGGTATCTCACGGTACAAAGGAAAAGAAACAGGGTTCACACATTCATAACAATTAACCGACAATATTAGTAAGTAAGTCAAGAAAGATCATACATACTAGTGTACATGTACAAGAAATTCATGTGTAGCTAGTACATACAAGTCTCGATCATGTACTAATAATCAATAACTATCACCCTTTAGTAATTTATGTATGCATCCAATCCAATCAACAAGACTAGTCTTTGATAAAAGACAATAAACCAATCAAATGTTTGAGAAATCCTTTAATTACAATTATCTGGTTCAACAATTTTATTTAGACAATTGTGGTTTAGTTACGTAATTATGAATATTCCTATATACACATTTTCTTTTTAGAAGGGAAAACATTAAATTTCCTCATCAGACAAATCTCCATACTTTCTCAACTATTTCTATTCATCCTTCCTCCCTAACTTACTTCCATCTCCATTCCTATCCTTCCTCTGTTGGACTATCTTGGAGCATCAACTATATTTACCTAACTTCAAATAGAACCTGTAAGCGGAAGTGTCACTATCTCGACCAAGCTTCCCCAGCAAGCAACTGATAGTCATCATCACACATCTTGGGGAGTGTGAACTAACACCGTCATCCCATGACTTCAGGTTTTGGAGGATACACGGTAGGAAATACCTCCACCCCTCCTAATCATAACTAGGGTCCACACCCTACAATGGAATATACAGTGGCACTATGTTGCTGGGGGTTTTGTCATCGTTTATTCAGTTTTGGGCAGTCTCATCACCTGAAATCCTGCACCGGTCCACATATCATGGCAATGCATCCAAACCAATATAATTTCACATACTAATATTCGTACCATAATGTTTCTCGGCTAGTGGTCATGATATCCACTTTCATCATCATTATTCCCTTGGCTATTTTATAGCCCATAACCTGCAGATTAGTCTGTAACACAAACTCATACATTTCTATGCATTATCATCATGTAATTGCATACTATCATCATTTCAATTTGGTATCCCTGTACCAACAACTTAACAGCAAAGTTTTCAAGTTAGAAATAGATCTCCTAATATCCCATAATTAAATTTTGACACCCATTCATAAGATTATCATTTACCAAATAGATTGCATCATATCCAACATCAATCTAATAGCATTTAAACATTCATAAAATTTGCATTCTCACAATATGTCGCATCATATACATCATCATCAATAACATTTAAACATTCATAAAATTTACATCCACATAGTAGATCACATTATATATATCATCATCAATAACATTTAAACATTCATAAAATTTGCATTCACATAGTAGATCACATTATATACATCATCATCAATAACATTTAAACATTCATAACGGTTCATATGTCTTAAAATTTTAAGTGTATCATTTAATAGTTTTCACCGTGAAGAGAAAATAATATAAGTAGGCCTCAGGTAAATCTTGGTTGTCTAAGTCAAAAGGTGGTGTTACATACACCCCACCTTCAAGAAACATATTCTCGAGGTGGTCAAAAAAGTGACAGATAGTCTCGTCGTAATGTCTCGGCATCTTCCCAAGTAGCAGATCCTAGACTATACTTGTCCCATTGGACCTTAACTTGGTCTACTAGACGGTTCCTGATCTATCGAACTCTACAGTCCAATATGCATAATGGTTCTACCATGAGAGTTACCACGTCCAATACATGCAATTCCTTCCAATTTAGTTTATGTGATTCATCAGCAACATAATGACGTAAAACAGATACACGAAATACATTATGAGTTTTATGCAAGTAGGGTGGCAGTACGAGATGATAGGCAACAGGTCTAATTTTCTCTTGGATTATGAATGGTCCTATAAATCAAGGTGACAACTTTTTCCCCTTCCCAAACTGTATGGTACTCTTATTAGGCTTGATACGAATGAAAACCTTGTCTCTCACCTCATAACTCCGGTCGGTCATGTGTGCATCTACATAACTTTTATGCCTATCCTGTGCTTCCTTTAGTCTCTACCTAATCTGAATCACCTGTTCCTCCATCTCTTGAATCAATTTTGGCCCAAATGTTACTCGATCTTCTATTCTATTCCAACTCAATGGCATTCTGCATGGCCTTCCATACAGAGCTTCATAGGGTGGCATTCTGATGGAGCTATGAAAACTGTTATTGTAGGCAAACTCTACCAAAGGTAAGTACTTCTCCCACTGGGTTTGATTATCCATGACATACATCCTAAGCATGGCTTCCATGACTTGATTTACTCTCTCAGTTTTCCCATTTGTTTCAGGATGATAAGATGTTCTTAAGTTCAACTGAGTCCCCAACGCTGACTGCAAACTTGTCCAAAACCTAGAAGTGAATCTGGAGTCCCTGTCTGAAATGATCTTCTTAGGTATCCCGTGAAAATGGATAACCTTGTTTACAAACACATGTGCCACATCAATGACATCGTAAGTGTCTCTAATCAGAATAAAATGAGCACTCTTGGTTAACTTATCCACTATCACAAGAATGGCATTGTGTCTATGAGATGTGAGCGGCAACCCCACCATAAAATCCATAGAAATGACTTCCCACTTAGACATAGGAACATCATGTGGTTGTAGGAGTCTTGTAGGGTGATGTTGGTCGGCTTTCACTTTTTGACACTCTAGGAACTTGGTAACGAAATGGACTACATCGTGCTTCATGCCTACCCAGAAGAAGAGATTCCTCATGTCTGCGTACATCTTCTTCACACCCGGATGCGCACAATAAAGTTCTCTATGGGCTTCCTTCAGTATGATGCCTCAAATATCCCCATTTTCATGGATGTACATCCTTCCTTGATATCTCAATAGTCCATTTGCTTCCAGACTATATCTTTCATACTTTGGATCTAACTACCTCCCGCTCTGAAGGTTTGAAGTAACCTTTAAATACCAACTATCTCCTTAGAGTTGTGTCAACACATGTTCCCTCAGATTGACCTTTAAGGGTACTAAGGAGAAGATACGTGGTCTCCTACTCAAGGCATATGCGACCACATTTTCCTTTCCCTTGATGTATGAAATACCAAAATCGTACTCACTCATAAACTCACTCCATCGCCTTTGCCTAGCATTCAGATCTCTTTGAGTGAAGAGATGTTTTAAAATTTGATGGTTCGTTTTAAGCTCAAAGTTTCGCCCAACAAGATAGTGCCTCCAAAGTTTCAGAGCTAGCATTATAGTTGCCAACTCTAAATCATGGGTTGCGTATAGCTCTTCATGTTTCTTCAACTTCCTTCACGCATAAGCTATCACTCCTCCATCCTGCATTAGCACAGCCCCCAACCCTTGCTTCGAGGCATTCGTGCAGACTGTGAAGTCATTTTCCATATCTGGCACTCATAGAATTGGCGCACTAGTTAGTAACCTCTTAAGCTCAATGAATGCACTATCACATTCTTCAGTCTATTCATACCTGACCCCCTTGCACTACAAAGTGGTGATGGGTTTCTCTATTTTGGAGAACCCCTCCACAAATCTCCAATAATAACCTACTAGCCCCATGAAGCTTCTCACCTCATGGGCATTTTTCGACACTGGCCACTCCATAATGGCCTTTACCTTCTCTGGGTCCACAGAGATTCCTTCACCGGAAATGATATGACCTAAATAATGAATTTCTTTCTGGAAGAAGGAACACTTTGACAACTTCCCATACAATTTTTCTCCCTAAGGAAGGACAACACTACTCATAAGTGTTCCTCATGTTCTCTTTCATTCTTGGAATATATGAGGATGTCATCTAGGAATACTTGTACAAAATGATCTAAGTACTTCTGGAATACGTCATTCTTGAGGCTCATGAATACTACTGGCACATTGGTCAATCCGAAAAGTACTATGACAAACTTGTAATGTCCAAACCGAGTTCGAAAGGCATTTTTTGGGATATCGCCTTCCTTAATCCTTAACTGATGATACCCTGATCACAAATCGATCTTTGAGAATACCGCTGCTCCTTTCATATGATCAAAGAGGTCATCTATTCGTGGCATCGGGTACCTATTTTTCACTGTAGCATAGTTCAATTCCATGTATTCTATACACAGTCGTAAGGATCCATCCTTCTTATTTACAAAAATTACTGGTGCACCCCAAGGTGAAACATTGGGCCTTATTAGCCCTAAGTCCAGTAACTCTTTCAACTGCATTTGCAATTCACAAAGTTCCGACGTTGTCATCCGATACGGAGTTTTGGAAATTGGTTCTGCACTAGGTTTTATCTCAATAGTAAAATCAATCTCCCTTTCAAGAGGTAACCCAGGTAACTCATTTGGAAAAACATCCCTAAATTCGGACAATACCGGGTATTGATCCAATGAGGGTCCCTTCCTTTTGTTCACTGCTTCCACTACATATAGTCGACACCCTTGTCTCAAGCATCACTTAACCTTCATAGTCGATATAAATTGTAATGACACTTTTCTCCATACACCCTGGATCTCTACTAGCCTTCCCTCATCATCAACACAAAGCACCCTCTTTGCAAAACAATCTATCAACGCTCGGTGAGTTGCTAACCAATCCATTCCAATGATTAGATCATATGCCCTGAGAGCAGTGACGTATACCTTCAACCTGGTAGTACACACTCCCAGGTCTACTATACAATTATAAACACTAGGTCCTACCGCTTGTTTTTCCCCTAAAGCCATCTCGACTTGTTTAAAGTCATCGTGCTCATAGGCTGCCAACCCACTCTTTTCTAATGCGGATGGTGAAATGAAACTATCTATCGCACCAGAATCAAATAAAATCTTAACATTGATATGATTTAGCATACCTGATGACTCCACCACCATGGATTGATGTTTGGCCTGGCGATTATTAACCGTTGTGTAAATCTGGTGGCTACTACTTTCTCTTCCCATCGATGCCTTTCCTTCTCTATGCACGAACCCTGATTGTAACTCCAGGAAGTCACGCTGGTAATGGGGTCCCCCGCACCCCCAACAGGTAACATGAGATTGAACATGTGCATTGTTATGTGACTATCTCTGAAATGAGTTCCTTCCCCTGGAACCCCTGCCCCTACTATTTGTTCCCTGAGATGGTCGTGGACCTGTCTGCGTCGTTGGTGATGAACGAGATGTTGCACTCGTTTCCATTGAAATCCCTGTGGCTACTGTCCTTGGCGTGAATCTGTTACCATATGGAGGTGGCCTTGAGCCCCCTCCCCTGGGAAATTTCCTCGGGGCCTTCCCTACGAATGCAGGATGATGCGGAAATGTCGGTCTTGTACTTTTGGTTAATTTCATGTGTTCCTCCACATAACGCTCATTTTCCACAGCTTCTACTACTAAAGACAGTTTCCACATCCGCAATATAGCTCTTATCTTAGGGTTCAATCCATAGACAAAGCGCTCTGCCTGTCGTTGGTCATTATCCATATACGAAACATATTTCACCAATTCCATAAATCTAATCTCATATTCTTCTATAGTTCTATTTACATGTACCAAGGCATGAAATTCCCCTACCTGTTGTTCCTCATAATAAGCTAGCAGATATTTCCTTTGGAAGCTCTCTTTGAAAAGTTCCCAAGATATTGTGTCTAGGGTAAGATGCAGTTGTCTTTCCAGGTTGCCCCACCAGTTCAAGGCGTTGTCTCTTAACTAAAAAATTTCTATCTTCGCCTTTGAGTTAGACACATAGTCCCTTAAGGAAAAATACCTTGTCATGCCTTCCAACCATGCTTTCGCGCGTTCACTGGCACGACCCCCGGAAAACTCTGGAAGTTTGATATTCTGTAATTCTCGAGTGATGTCTTTGGGTAGAGGTCCTCCCCATGAATCCCTTGACGCTTCTAGATTACCCATTCTAGACGGTGGGGGTTCCACTTCGGTCCCTGTTGTTTGTCGCCCCTTTAAAGTCTCATTTATGGCCTCCAACGAGCGCAGTATGAGAGCTAGTTCAGGCGATGGTGGTGGCAGCGCTGGTGGTGTTGGTGGTTCCTGTGATGATGCTCCCCTGCCTCTATTCCCTCAAGTCCTGACCATCCTGTATGCTTTAAACTACATCAACCAAAGTTGTCAGGGTGAGTTCAAGGATGTGTCAAATGGTGCTACTCAAACTAGAAACAGGGTTAGTCGTAAGTTTTTCTTTACTTGTCTATAAATAGACATTACTCTCTTTAGGGGATTGGCTGGGTTAGAACTAAATCATATAATATTGATGTTCTTTGCCTAAGAAAACTATTGACTCTTTTGCCCGGTAGCTATGCTAGCCTTGCACCATACTCGCCAATTCCTCTAACTTACTTTTCTAGTGTGTATGTCGCCTCCTTCCTGCTTGTCCTAGTCTAAATCCTTTAAACATTTCACTTACAACTAAATATCCTATGATGCTTGACTCGTGAGATTTCCTTGGCGTGTTGTACATATGCATTGAATTGTGTGTCTCGGTGGCTGTAGGTGTGAGTCTTTAAGGATTGTAGAGTGGCTTTCAAGCATTGGAGCTTGACTCTTTTGCCCGGTAGCTATGCTAGCCTTGCACCATACTCGCCAATTCCTCTAACTTACTTTTCTAGTGTGTATGTCGCCTCCTTCCTGCTTGTCCTAGTCTAAATCCTTTAAACATTTCACTTACAACTAAATATCCTATGATGCTTGACTCGTGAGCTTTCCTTGGCGTGTTGTACATATGCATTGAATTGTGTGTCTCGGTGGCTGTAGGTGTGAGTCTTTAAGGATTGTAGAGTGGCTTTCAAGCATTGGAGCTTAGCACTTGGATTTGATTGGTGGAATGGAATGAAATGGCTCGGAGATTGGCTCGATGAATTGTTTGTAAGGTCTCGTGAGCCTGACTCTTGGATAATGGGAGTTCATACTTCGGAATACACTCTGTTACCATTAATCTATTTAAGTATAAGAATTTATTTGTAAAGACTCATGAGGGCGTGTTGGTGTTAGTGCTCTTCTTAAGGCGCTTATCTTGGTGGGTGGTCTTGGGTTCAAAACCCATGGACCCTTTACATTTTAATTAACTTTTAATGTATTTTAACTTTACACTAAATACACAATTAATTTAATTAAAATTTTAATTTTTTTAAAGATAACTAACTTTAAATTAACTTAATTAACTTTAAATTAACTTAATTAACTTTAAATTAATTTAATTGAATTAACCTAAATTAAATTTAAATTAATTTGAACTAAATTAACCTAAATTATCTTTACACTAAATAATAAAAAAAAAAATTAAACGAACGCACACAATTTATAAAAAGAAATTTAAAATTTAAGAAAATCGAAATAATTTAGAAACAAGTGCGGGCATGCATGGATTCCACGTGCCTTCCTTGCTTCCTCCACCATCCTCCTGACCTAAAAATAACCCTACACATAATGTCTCTAGAGCTCTCTTCCCCTAAAACCTTACATGAACTCTATTGCCTCTCCATTATGCTCTTTCCCTCTCGGCAGGCTCGATGCTCGGCTCTGAGCGTTGGTGCTTGGGCGATGGCTTGTTTGTTTTGTCTCTAGCGTTGGTCACTGGTCTTTGGCACTGGTGCTTTCTTCTCTCTCTTTTTTTTTTTTATTATTCACATTATCATGCTCCTCTCCTTCTAACGTGGCGCTTGGTATTGCACAGGCTCTTTTGGAACCCTTTTTCCCCACCATCAAGGTTTACAAGAGCTACCCCTATGCTTCAATTCTCTTTTTTTTTTTACATTGTATTTTTCCATTGTATGAAACCCTAATATAAGAAGATATGTGAGGTTTAATATAATGCAAGCAATTGTGCTAGATATTCTCATCATTTTTCCTGAAATAGTGGAACGGTCGTTTGTGCCTGGTGAAGGGTTTGGCTTGTTTGTTGTGGTTGTGGCCTCAATGCTAACTCACGTTAGGCGTTGGTCCAAGGGCGCTGGTTTTGCAAAGGATGCCTGTTGTGGCTCCTCTCCCAGTTGCGGCATGCAACTTAGCTCATAAAATTTCTTCCCCCTTTTTTTTTGTGTGTCATAGCTCTGGCGTTGATCGTTGTGTGTTTAATATTATATGTTGCATAGTGCAGATCTAATGGGCCCTTGGGCTCTTATCTTAGCACATTGTTTGAGTGTTTTCGATTGCTCTTGTGAGTGCATGTGTTGTGATGTGGCATGGTTTTGATCGTTGGTGCTTGGGAGCTTGATTGTATGTTGGGGCTGGCACTTGGGCACTAACTCGGTTTAGATTCAATTATTGATCTTTGTGTGTCCAGATTTGATGCTCAATGGGTATAGAACCAATGTTTTTATATAAAACAGGATATGGTATTCCTTTTATTGGTTCATCTCCCTCTTGTGGCACTTTGGTAATTTAATTACGGTACAAGGCTTTTGGCCATTTCCAGGAATTTTTTGGTGGGCAAGGATCTCGACAGTGTGGATATGACAGCAGTTGTTAGGATGGCCGAGTGGCCTAAGGCTCCATACTCAAGTTCTGGTCCTTGAAAGAGATTCGTGGGGTTCAAATACCACTTCTAACAGAAAGCGATAGTTCTGGTCCTCGAAAGAGATGTGCAGGGTTCAAATACAGGCGATGGCAGATCTCTCGTTGGTTGGCCAGATGGAGGAATGATTTCTATCGGAGATTTCAATATTACCTAGACAAATCAATGGCGCGCCCTGTTGGGAGATGGATTGGCTCTCTTGCTACAGAGACTATATATATTTTGCGGGTTTATTATGTCCAGGGCTTTTACGTCGTCTCATACAGATTGAGAATTTATGTCTTCAATTTGCTGATAGGATTTATGTCTTCAATTTGCTGATAGGATTTCTGTCTCCTCAAGTGGATCTTGAATTGGAAGGGATAGACGGGCCTTATTTGCCAACAAAGGGTTCGGATGAGTTCAAGAAATTCATTCGCAGGCTTCTATAATTTAAATTATGGTTTCTTCACATTCCCAGGTCTTTTCTTTTGTGTGTCATGGTTTTAGTCTTTTCGGTCGTTTTGAGTCCCGGTAGCATTGTCTGGGCACATCAGATGCATCTGTAACAAGTTTGAGGAAAAAAAAAACGATTTCATTTGGTCACATTGAAGCTTTTTGGGAACATTTTCAGGTAAGACTCGTTGTCCGCCGAATATTGGCTTAATACGCGGTTCGTTCTTCTGGCATTGTTTTTCTTTCCAAGCGGAAAGTCTTATATTTGGTTCATTTAAGTTGTTTAAGTTAATTGAGTGGTTTTTCTTCACGACCTTTTTTAGATGCCCATTCTGTGCATGCTGGCCACATCTAAAACATTACGTTGGAAAACAAAACCAGCGGTTTCTTGGTTTATTTAATTTTTCTTCGAATAATTTTAGACAATTGACCTATTTTCTTGGCTCTATTTTGTTTATATCATTTCTGGGTAGGTTCCTATTCCAGTTAGCGAACTGAGCTCATATCTTTGTATCATGAAAACCAAAGCTGTGAATGACAAAGATCTGAGTTCCAACCCTCAGCCATCGACTGTAGGCATGAAGGCGATGTTGGTACCTCATGGCATGGCACTCGGTGCTTGGGAATTGTGTCAAGATTTGGTGCTTTGTACACCTGGTCTCGGATTAATGAAGCATGGCTCTTCGGTCTAAAGGTCGGTGGCTCCTCCCTTGTAACTCTTTTGTTTTATTATTCACAAAAAAAAAATGTTTTATTATTTTTTTTATTATTATTATTATTTATTGTTTAAATACATATCTTTTATATATATTTATTTATATTGTTATTTATATAGTTGTTTACAAGTTCCTAGAAGAATCGACATATATGTATATATTTTGGTTTTATTATTTGTTTGTTTATTTGAACTACTGTTAAAATTCATTTAACACTCACAATATGTATAATATTATATTATTTTCAAAAAACATTAAAGTGCATATTGTTTATATATATATATATATATATATATATATATATATATATATAATAATAATAATAATAATAAAATTTGTGTGCGTGTCTTGCAGGTTAGGTGGAGCTGGAGCTCGGGTTTTCATCAAATTAAGGGTTTCAGGGTTTCACCATAGCTAAATAGAAGTGTTTAAATTTTGGGTGGGTAGGTAGGCCCTTGGCTCCAGATTTTGAACCAGGGCTCTTATACCATGTGTAGGAACCTTAATTAATTAAACCCTAAAAATTTCGTATAATTAAACATAAATTTCTTTCAATGTGTAATATTTCATTAATCATCGTAAAAGCATGTAATTTTCAGCAAAAAAAAAAAAAAAAGTTAACCACAGCATGAAATAGATTACATATTCATCCACCTAACTTAGCAATTTCATAAATAAACTATCTAGTTCTAATGCTAAATCCCATTGCTCCGTTGGTCCAATGCTAAAGTTGAAATTGTGTCAAACACTGCCCAAAACCGTGTTTTCCTCCCTGGCATCTAGGAGCAGCCTGTCCGGCTCCCTAGCTCCAGGATACCGTAAGGATATCCTGGCCCCCATGCCCAAAACCTCCAGCAACCTGGTGCCCCCTGCTAGATGATTCACCAAAAACCACCAACATCAAACTCCTTACCCCAAAGATCTCCAAAGAAAAATCTCCCATAGAAATATATCCCCCTCCTCCAAATGCTTCCTCCTCCCCCAAAAGAATCATCCTCCCTGTAAGACTCTTCCCCATCATATTCCCCCTTCACCGACTCTCGCCTCTTCATTAATTTCCTTATCCTTTTATTTATTATCTTATCCCCCTATTTATTATCTTATCCCCTTATATTTATTATCTTATCCCTATATTTAATATCTTATCCCCATATTTAATATCTTATCCCCATATTTAATGTTTTTTCTCCCCCCCCCCTGCGTATATGTAAATCTTTAATACATTAAATTATTAACCCCCTTTAATTCTTTACTCAATTAATTAATGAGTCAATTAATAATTAATTAATCATTGACAGATATGGACAAATAATTATTAATTATTAATTAGTTAATTATTAATTAAAGAAATAATTATTGTTTAACTAACATATTAGGATAGTCAAATTATCAAATTAATTATAATTAATCATCCCTATGCATCTATTTAAGCAAGTTTGCTACAATATAGATTGTTTTTCCACCTATCCATGGAATCTTCAGAATCCATGTCATGAGACTTGACACTTCTCTAACTTAATTCTCCATCTGGAGTGGGGTTGATGTAACCCTTCCTGTGCCCCATGATCTTACAGATGTTTTCAATAGATGATCTATGTGCATATTCATCCACTAGATCATTGTATATATCCCCTTCATATGGATCCAAAGGTTCGACAATGCATGGGGTGTCTATTTGAAATGACATCTACCTTTTCTTTAAATTCAGCAACACATTATTATCAAAATCTCGATCAATGCCAAGTAATGTAGGATATGGATCAGATCCTTCCATAATTTCTATGACCTAAAATTCATCCTTTGTTTTTACTCTTTCTATATTCACTTCCACTTGCTCCAGTCGGCCTATTGCGTAGATATTGTATTGATTTTCCAACTAGAGTTGGATGGGAGACCAAACCAATTTTGGTTTACCCATCACCTCTTAATATTTCTTTGGAAAAATATTCATGTCAGAACCCAAATCCAAAATGAATCCAATCATGTCATAGCCCCCCATATCTATTGTCATATTAAACTCCCGGCTAGTGCGCTTTTTGTTTTTGACCTGACATACATGTCTTTCTCAAAGAGGGGATGATATGGTTTCCTCCACTCCTTGTTCCCTCATGTAGGTAGCTAACATCTATGTCAACTTAATTGCAACCTATAGATCACTCAGCAATCAAAAATAGTAACACAATAAATAAATGACTTGGTATTCATGTTCTTCCTTGTGACCCAAGTCATGCAAGGCTTATGTGTGCATTGCATGATAAAATTATTCCAGGCACTGTTCTTCATGTGATTTATGCTTAGCACATCAAAACTCATTCTTTCTGTGATATTTTTCCAGTGATTTTTCTGTCATGTGTTGTATTTCTCATGCATGAGAGATTCCTCCAAAGATTGTTATGTCACATGTCGTAATTCTTCATGGGAGTGAAGCTCTTCCAGTGACCTCTATGTCACTCATTGTACCTCTTCATGGATATGATATTCCTCTAGTGACCTTTGCATCACATGTTGCAATTATTTTCATATTTGAGCCTCCTCAAGTGACCTCTAAGTCATGCACTACAACTCCTCGCACTCCCTTTCTTCTTCCATAGCTCTCTATGCATCACACAGAAATTATTTTTGTTGGGCAGCATAAAAATTTAGATGGGGGTGTGTTTCCTTCCTTATCTCAACCTATGAATTCTAACTTG
>ML816495.1:97638-107963 GCA_009831015.1 Picea engelmannii
ATTATTCCTTAATATGCAAAATGTATAATGTTTGGCGATAGTTTTGTAAAAATATTTAAAATTCTAAGTATTTTACATACTTTCTATACATTTTTGGCGATTTTTAAGGTAAAATGATTTTATTCTATGGAATTTGGGAAATCGTTTTAGAAAAAATGGAAATTGGTGAAACTGTTTTTGGGAAAAATCGTGGAAAATTATCCCATTTGAGAAATTTAGCCCTTAAAATCATCTATGTTGTCAATGACATTGCCTGTCCCATTGGTGTAGTGTCCTTGTACTTCATGTACCACATCAAGGCTATGTCCCTGAACGTAGTATCCAACTACATGATCTTTGTTGCTTCGTCTATGATCTTCTTCACATATTAGATTGCTTCGCACATGAACCAATGTTGTTCTGCATCATCCTTAGTCATTCCATGGAACATGAGTAACCTGAAGGTGTTATCATGATTCGCCAATATCACTCTCCGACCAACTCCGCTAATATGATTGTTGGTTGTCAAACTTCTTGCTACTGATACTCTTCTAGGTGAAATGGCATTGGCTTCACCTTCTTATTCACTCATCTCTTCTCTTATTTATTCTTCTACTCCTTCTCCTAATTCAACCTCTTCATTATCTATTGTTATTTCTTCTTGATTAAATATGAAAAAGGGGGGTAGTGCAAAGGAATGTAAGACCATATTCTTCTAACATTTTTTATGAGGTGACTTAGAGACTTTCCTAATTGCATCTCTACAAGACCATCTACTATCGTCAATTTGTCTCCCCCACCACTAGAAGAGTCTCCATCTTCCTTTGTTATCTCTTCACCACAACTATGCCTTCCATATCCCTCACATATCAACACACCACTTCTCTACGCATCATATTCTTCTAACATTGCGACACTTCGCAACAACTAAGGGGTGTGGAATTCATCACCTAAGCCCTTACCACCACCACTACTACTACTGGTATCCCCACTGGACACTCTATCCTCAATGTCATGCCTCTTCGTGGACCTATCCTCATATGTGCTCCTATTTGGAAAAACATACTCTTCCACACTACCACCTACTGTGGTTTGTTTTCTCTCCATTATGGGCTCGACCCTTCATTGTGCGCCTCTGGATAACTCATTTCCAACTCTATGTTTTGATTTTCTTCTTAGATAAAATCGTCTTGTGTGTCTATCATCTCTTTTTCTCCTCTTCTCCTCTAGGTCCATTCCATTCTTCATATCAACATTTTATGGATTCTCCTCAATGGATCCATCTCTTGTCTCATTTTTCTCTGTCTTTTTTACCCCACCTAGTGCTAGGGGAGTTTACTTGGCTCCATGCACATCATCCCTTTCTCCACGAACAACATCTTTATCTAGAGTGGAATTTCTTATAGAATTTGTTTCCTCAGACCTTCTACGAACTTTCTTTTAGCCTCATTGAAAGAATTTGTGCACTCTACAACAAACTCAACAATATATCCCTCCTTTACTTAAGAAAACTAGAAATCAATGGCCCAATTTCACTTATTGTCAAACACCTTCAATCTATCAAGCATAGCTTGATCCAAAACCACGGGTTTTAAAGGCCATATGGTAGAACTGGTATCAATTTTCCTTTTCATCCATTCATACAACATAAAACTAAATTCAACAAAGAAAATCTCATGCATATCAGTGTAGAGATACTTGTATTTCCATCGCTTGAAGTTCACTCTCAACCCTTGAGTTTCTCGTAGGGAAAACATATTCTCTTTTGCAGTTAGCTAGTCTTGAATTTCCTCTTGATATGGATACCACCTCATCTCTTACCTTCAACATTCCCTACAAGACTTTTAGGTCCTAGAAAGGGAACCATTTTTTAGAGTTTTGTTCACGCTTGTGTGCATCCTTCTTAACATTGGGGAGTTTAGACCCAAGGTTCATCCAAAATTTACCAACAAAAACCCTAGAGCATTGGCATATCAATCCTCATCCAAGGTTGTGGAAGGTCTCACCCAAGACGCAGAGGGGATCACAAAGAAAATAAGTTCTTGTGTCATGGATGAAGTACCAAACAAACCAAGATCCATCTGAGATGGCATTCACACATTCCATATTCGACTACTTATTATGATTAATAAGTAAAACAATACACACACATATCCAAATAACACATGTTAGACACACAATAGATCAAAAATACGAAACATTTAGTATTCCTTTCATTCCATTGAACACAAACATATAGTAAGCAAACTATATTCAACAACAACAAATTCGCACATCCATTATATATATAGTCCCAAAAATAGAACACACTACGCAATGCACATCCTCTTTAGAACCCATACATGTGACAGAATTGGATTTATATTCAAAAGAAATACAACATTATATAGGATTAGAGTGATATCGACCCACTAGAAAATAACTCATGAACCCTCTAAGTCAGCATCTGAATCTCTCCTCATATAACCATCTAACTCTATTTCTGATGTCGTTGCTTCCTTTTATAGCTTTCTCTTCTCAGGAGCTTTGTCTCTTTCTTATCTACTCCACTCATTCTACTAACCAAACTGCCTTGAACACTTCTAGCATCTTCATGTAGTCCACATAGCATTCTGTAATTAGGGAAATCTTAACTTCCTTTCCAACTCATCTTTTATCAACTCCACAATCCTTTGTGTTGCTATAAGTAATCATTCAAGAGGATTTCTCGATGATTCATTTCTTGATTCTGGCATGGGTCTTCTTGATTTTTTATGCGCATCAAAATTAGGACTGGTGCGCATTTGATAGAATTTTAGGATTGGCACAAAGTATAAAAACTTATTTTGGCATGCACTCCTTGCCATTCTTTTCACTTTTACCTTCAAAACACATAAAATTGGAATGGTGCGCACAAAACTTGGAATGAGCACACACAACTTTGCTTGTGCATGTGTGAAAAATGAACCCAAAAATTTGGGTGAAAAAAAATGATGCCCATGCTATTTGAGTTTTAATTTGGTGAAATAATGGATTTGTTATAGGTGAAACATTTTTAGGTCATAACAATGTGGCCTAGAAATAAATCCCCTATCCTTGAGAGCAACAAGAGAGGGTTCTCCAAAGTCAAAACAACCTATGGAAAGCACCATCAACATACCTAGACTCATCAACAAATGATTCAAGCCCACACAAAGGCTATGAGGGAAGCAAAGGATTTTCACAATCGATTCTCAGCTGGTACTAAAGAGATGATGGAAAAAATGGAAATAACCATCAATATTAAATGACAAAAAATATTTAAAGAACATGTTGATGTAGAGTTTGGTGGTTGAATTTTCGATCCTCGATACTCTAGAACTCAAAATACTAAAAGTTTCAAGTTAACATACGTGTATTAGATCAAAAAATCCTTTATATCTTAGGTAGTAGAGGAGGGGTGAAGATAATACCAAGACATCATTCATATGTTATGTGTAATAGAAAGGAAATTTAACACCCTCTGTAGAGAAATTTTCATGTTGAGATTATTGTGCATAGTTATGTAGAGAATTGATATGGCAATGAGGAGAACAACCATGATATAAATATATAAAGTAATTTAAAGTAAAAAAAATCTTATTCTACAGATCCTACATCCTAGTATGAGAGAGATGTGTAATTCCTTTAGTGATTAACATAGAATTGAAACATAACATTTAGAAAAAATATTTTAGTAAAAATAACATAACATTTAGAATATATATTTTAGAAAAAAAAAATATATATATATATATATATATATATTCCCTTGAAGGACTGGAATTTGTGCCTTAAACATTTATATGAATCCCCTAATGCCATGCACAACATGCCAAACAACTCTACAAAGGATGAATTGTTTTCTATAGAAGACATTAAGTTTTGGGTTAAGTGGCTCTCAAAAGGAAAAGATAAGGAAATCGAAGGTTACCAAGATGAAATATTAAAAATTGGAGGACATGTCCTCATACCTCACATACATAAGATTTTCAATTTAGCTACTTGGAAAGGCTTCCCAAAACCTTGGGCTTGAAGCCTCATTGTACCTATTTTTAAAAGTGAGGATAAAAGAAATCCCTCTAATTATAGGACCATTATTATTAGCCCCATTTTAGCTAAGCTATACAGAAGTATTTTGGAAAATAAGATCGATACATGGATAGAAATCCATGGAAAAAGGGCTAGAGGCTAGGTTGGGTTTAGAGGCTACCATTCCACTATGGACCACATTGTTACCTTTAGGATCATTGCAGAGGAGTGTCGTAATGATAAAACTGATATCATTTTTTGTTTCGTTGATTTTAGAAAATCTTTTGACATTGTGTCCAATACTAACCTCTAGAATATGTTAGAAGAGATTAAAGTCATTTTCAATTTAAGAGTTTTTGTAGTAAGGTTGTATGAGAAAGTTAATACCAAGTTTAGAAACACTGAGGACTGTTTAGAAGAAATTAATTATAATATAGGATTCAATAAAGGATGTCCGCTATCCCCTACGCTTTTCATCATCTATAATGATTAGTTAGAATATTGTTTTGAGGAGGAAGGCTATGTTGGCCCGACTCTCACTAGTATAGTCATCATCCTCCTTCTTTATGTTGATGATATTGTTCTTGTCGAAAAGAGTCCCTATGACCTACATAAGAAATTAATAGTACTCAAGGACTTCTGATCTAGCATGGGAATTATTGTGAACACTGAAAAAAAAAAAATTATGATAAGTAAATCCAAAAGTATCACCTACGATACTTTTGTTTATGACAAAATTAGCTTGGAGGAAGTGCCTTCTGATCCGGATTATTTTTGACATGAAATGAGAAAGGAGATATAATAAATAAATGTACAAAGATATCTCAGATATCCAATAATATAACAGAAGTGTATCATATATGCAACCATAAACACAAAGATACATTAATACACAATTTTCTATTAATGAGCAAAAATGTACAAAGACTGTAAAAATACAGAGTGAAAGACTCGCTAGAATGGTGGTAGCTTATCTCTAAGAAAAGATGTGACGGCTACTCTCATTTGCAAGAACATGATCATTAAAATGAGGCTCCAAAGGCATTTTTAACATAAGTAAAATCCAAAACCCTAACCCTAGAATATGAAAAGCCAAAAGGTTTGAGGGCCCCGATGGGGGTAGTTGATATGTCAACTTCCCGAGAGTGTAACTTTTGCATACGATCTTCATTTGGGGCACTTGATACATTGTTGGAAAGGTATAAACAAGAAGAATGATTTTAGACTGGTCCAAGGAAATACCTTACACAATCTCCTAGACCCCAAATCCCTAAAAAAACATCGTTTAGGGACTCAAAATGGCCCCGAAAGTGAAAAACTGTCGAAAAACTATCAAGGTGAAAAAATATTTTTTGAGCTAGTGGAATAGGTGGGTGGCCACCAATATCCACCTAAATCAATACTCCTTCCTTATGAATAAATGGTATCCATTGCGTTGAGTTCCCAAGGGAGAGAGTGAAGCGTTTGCTGAATCTGAATCTTAGTGAGTTGCTTTCCATGTTGGAGACATTGTGTTTCTCGGTTTGTGGAAGGTTTTCACGAACCTATTACTGGTGGGGTTGAATATGTTCAACTAGACGGGCTACTTGAGATGACTGTGTGCAGAAGTAATTTTTTTTCTTTGCTGCAATATTGTCGACCTGCTTTTGTTGGATAGAAGGTGCTTGGTCTGAGACTGTAGTGGTTGCAGTATCCTTCTGTTCACCTTTTGAATAGACTGTGAAGAAGCTAAATTTTGTAGTATGAGATACTACCTTGCAGAAATGTTTAGGTGGAACAGTAGTCGGAACTACCTCTTGTATTTTATAGAGATGACCCCTTAGATTAACAATGACACTACGGGGTCGAGACTCATAAATAACATGACACTTCCACATATAAGGTTGGCCTAAGAGAACATCACAGACACATAGCATGGAAACATCACATAATACCTCATCCTTGAAGGGTTGGATGTCGTATGATAATCGACATTGTTGGCTGACACGAAGATCTCGTCCCTAGAGAATCCACCCAATGTTGTAGGGCTGCGGGAGTCGCGTTGTCAAAAATTCCAATTTTTTTATGACCTCTGTTGAGATGAGGTTCTTTTGGATTCCACTATCAACAATAAAATGTATTAGGGTCCCCTTCACCCACATCTATAAATGAAAAAGGTGCTCCCCCTCTTCAGGATCAGTTGGTTCTTCTGGTTGAATTGTTGCAGTCGCCACAATAGCAGTGGGGTCTGTGTCGATGATCTATCTTTTGTCAGTATTTTCTGAATCAGGGTTCAGCTCCTTGTCTTTGATCTCAGCCACCAATGACTGTTTTGAGCGACATGCATCGGTGTTGTGCCAGGGTCTTTTGTGGAAATCGCACCATTTTTTGGTGTCCTTCTTTGTCCTCCCATGATCCTTCTTTTCCTGTGGCTTGGACTGGTTTTCGAGAGACTATTTGTTAGGTTCATCTTTATCATACTTTGGGTTTTGTGGATTTGCAAATCTGAACTCTCATTTTTTCTGGTGCCTAAATTTCTACTCGATTTTAACAGCATATCAATACGCAACACCGAATGATGAGATATCTAGAAAATCCATTTCAGTTTGGATGTATCTGTGTAGAACCCCACAGTATTTTAGAACCAAATTTCGTTCGGAGTCTTTGATACCCAGTTTGGTGCACAAGATATGGAAGGTATTGGTGAACTCTATAACTACTTGGCCCCTCTCTTGTCACAGTGTGTTCCATCTCATATATTGGTCCTCATAGTTTCCAACAGGGTAATATTGTTCCTTAACCGCATCCACAAAAAAATCCCAAGTGGGATCAACCCCATATATTCCAGACTCTTATGTGTAAATTTTATCCCAGTAAGTTTCCCACCAATGTTTCACATGGGGGATATATTTAAGGAGTGCGAAGGTGATCTTTTCCATGTCAAAAAAATGGTGAACAGAGAAATAACCTTCTAGAAGAATTAACCATTTCTCTAGGGAATCTACATCTATCTGACCTTCAAATAAAGGAATATCAAAATTAACTTTTACCTTGAAAGGAGAGGTGCTTCCAAAGTGGTTTTTTGATGAATATGTGCATGTTTCTATCGGCAGGCGTTGAAGGATGTGGGAAAAATTCTCCGTCATTTCATCCCTCTATCATGTGAGATCTTGCTCAAGCAACAGATTGATAGAACCATTTGCTCCATTGTTTTTCTTTCCTTCTTCCATGGAGGGTTCTTGTTTGTGTGAGAGTGATTGTATTCAAGAGAGACAATCTTGAGACCCAAATTGCTATACTCAGACCTTGTCGGTGACATGCACTGAAAAAAATGATCAAGAGCAGCCTGCTCTGATACCACTGATCCAGATTATTTTCGGCACAAAATGAGAGTGGAGATATAATAAATCAATGTACTGATATATCTTGGATATCCAATAATATAAAAGAAGTGTATCATAGATTCAACCATAAACAAAAAGATACAATAATACTACAATTTTCTATTAATGAGCGAAAATGTACAAAGACTATAAAAATACAGAGTGAAAGACTCACTAGAATGGTGGCAGCTTATCTTTGAGAAGATATGTGACGATTGATCTCATTCAAAATAACATGATTGTTACAATGAGGCTCCAAAGGCCTTTTTAAGATAAGTAAAATCCAAAACCCTAACCCCAGAAGATGAAAATCCAAAAGGTTTGTGGGCCCCGATGGGGATAGTTGATACGTCAACTTCCTGGGGGCGTAACTTTTGCATGTGTTCTTTGTTTGGGATCTTGATACACCATTGGAAAGGTATAATCAAGAAGAACGCTTTTCGACTGGTCCAGGTCAGTGCCTTCATTGATTTCCTAGACCCCAAATCCCAAAAAAACATCGTTTAGGGCCTCAAAATGGCCTCGGAAGTTTGGAACCCAAAAAACTACCAAAAAATTGTCGAGGTGGAAAACTGTTTTTCAAGCCATTGGATTAGGTGGGTGGCCATCGATGTCCACCTAGATCACCTTCATACAAATATCTTGGAATCAATATCCACCACAAGCTCAATTGGAACTAAATCATTGAAAAAGCGATAAATGGAGGATGGAAATCTTATTATGGGATTGAAAACAATTGTAAATTAGAAAACCTTTGGCTTTGGGATAAAAAAAAATCCTCTTTCACACTCTCATCACTCTTATTATCTTATATGGATGTGAAGTTTGGGGTTGCAATATATCTAGAGAATCCTAAAGAAAGATAGAACAAATCCAAAATAATCTTATAGCTTATAATCTCAAAATTAAGGGAAATAAACCCTATCATATCCTCCTCATATAAGCAATGATTTTCCCCATTGAGATTATTGATATGATTAGATACCTAACATACAGGAACAAGATAAACAACATGGATTACAAGAGGCTCCTCAAAATTGCTTCAAACTCAAGGCAAAACCACCAACGACTCAAGCGGAGATGGCACAAATATGCCAACTCGTTTCTAAATCATTAGGGAATACAAGAAGAATCGATATTGTAGAATATCGATAATGTTTTGTGTTTTTGTAAATTATCTATTTGTATTAATAAAAAGGAAAAATTACATGTGTTTTATAGTTAGGCTACCTCTTGGGAAATCAACCCAACTGTAGATCATTTTCTTCATCAGACAAGTGGCCTAGGATATACAAAAAAAAGAGAATTGAGGTGATATTTACATGCAGAATCAAAAACAAAATCTTCATGTTAGCTATCTGAAGATAGTTCCTCACAAAATTGGAGTCATGTAGAGTAGAAAAATGGGAAATATGCATTACAATTTACTTGGAGGAAGAGGGGAAGCATCATGGGGAACCTGGGGAGGTTCCTGGTCTGAATCACTAAAAGTGATACCCAGTTTAGCCACTATAATCATAATCTTCTTTTCCTGCATTTCATTTTGCATTTGGATGAATTCCAATTGACAAGCCATGTCATTCTAGTCAGCAACATGAGAAGAGATGTCTTTTGATAGAAACATTTTAATCTTCTAATAGAGGTTGATAGTTTGAAGATATTTCATGTTCCTCATTCTCATGGTGACAATGTCTAGAATCCAGAGAATAAAATCTACATCCACAACAATGTCGGGATTCTCGGATCATTCCTAGTGAGCTTATGCTTCCAAGTATTCAATCACTTTTTGATCCTCTAGAACAATGTGGTCATAAAAATTAGAAGCGCTAGAAGCAACATCTTGGTGTACCCTAGGAAGAGAAGCCTGAACCCCTTGATGACGCATTCTAGCAATTGAGTGTCTGTGACGAGTGTCCATAGAGTCTATGGAAAAATGTTTTCTATGGGAAGGTTGTAAAGGAAAATTTATAGTGGCACAAGAGTTGGGACTCAAGCGGTTTCACAAGCTACTTGAAGATGAAAGGTTCCACAGAGAATGAGGTACATCTTTGTCTTTTTTATCCTTGATATAAACAACATGATAGCCGACTTTAAATATCCATAAATGAATTGGCATCTTACTCATGTCCTTCGAATCTTAGGAGTCAAGGATGTAATGATACCATTGTGTCATCTTCATAAAATCATCACTATCTCTTAGACATGGAGGAATCAAGATAGTCGAGCTCGAAACCTTTGACCGGTTAGTCCATTTAAGGCAATTTAAGTAGGAATTCCTATTCTTGATGGTCCATAGAGATTGCATCAATACTAAGATGAATTCAGGCATGATCAGAATATTGAGAAAGAGCTATAATATCTAAGGATTGATAGGTGGGTTCGTCGTAGAGCTTCTCTTTCTCGAATAGAATATTGATAATATTACAAATATTATCACTTATAAATTTAAGGAGAATATGTGGTGTGATAAATAATTAGTGGATAAAAGGAAATTAAGATACTACAAGGAAGTTTCCAACCCTAATTTAGAAGATCAAAATTACCTCTTAGTTTTGAGAAGTGCAAAGAAGAAAATCAACATTCCTAAAATAAGAAAAACCTCTCACGAGCTATATAGTGAAACTGGGTGTTGTAAAACTTTCCAAAACATCATGGGATGAAAGAATATGTCATCTTTGTGACACTATACTGGTAGAATATGAAAAACAATTCCTCTTAGATTTCCCTACCTATACCCATATTAGATCCCAATTTAAAAATATTTTCGACAATACAGACCTTTCTAACCTCCTAAGTCATCAAAACTATGGTGATCTTGGAACGCTTCTCTCAATGCTTTTTTAGCATAGAAATAAAATTTTAAATAAATCGTAGTAATACCTTACCTTATTAAGGTCCGATAGACTAGTTGGTATTAGTGAACATTAATCATCATCATCATCATCATTATATATA